>CM046869.1:1127313-1386322 GCA_025617745.1 Heliocidaris erythrogramma
GCTTCCGAAGCCTTCCTAATCTTGTCGGCGCTCTAGTGGACGCCAGAGTTGTCTGACATCAATGATAACGATAAATCGTTCCCAGGCCTTAGTCTTTAAATGTTTTAAATTCCTCAGAAAATTTTGAGGCAAAAGAATTGCCAATAGACGTGTTAGAGAATATATATCTCAGTGGCGTAGATACGCACACACTTCTCATTGTCGGGGGTGATAAATAGATCACCCCCCCCCCCCTCACTAACAATGGATAATTATGCGTGTCTACACCCGTCATATATATATATATATATAGTAAAAAATATATATATAGTTCTGCTTTTCATTCCTATTTTGTATATATATATATATATATATATATAGTTGTAAAGAAATGTAGATGGGAGAACGTATAGAAAAAATAATAATTTAAAGTGAGATAAAGTTCACTCCGAGAATAAAGACATAGTAGATATCCGCAGGTTTGTTTCCACAAGCGCTTTCGTTTAATTCTTGAGGTGGAATGATTAACCTGTTAGTTACATACGTTTATATATCGTACAAGTAGAAGTTACAAACATTTTACAAGTCTTTCAAATCTATGTTGTTAAAGTTAGGAGATCTATTCAATGGACGGATAGTTGCTGGTAGATGAAGAGAAAGCTAGAAGAATGAGCTGTGATAGCAGGAAGGATGTTCAATAGTAGGTCTGGTGAGCAGAGGAAGAAGCATTATGGCATTTGGAGTCTATGGAACAATGGATTATTGTTTGGCACAGTACACAATAGAGTAGAGTGATTACAATAGCTTAAACCGGGTAATTTAGACTTGTTTGGTTATTCTGAGATAAAAAAAGTAGCCAGGGGCCATAGCGCCAGGACAGCCCAACAAGCCATCAACAAAGTTCTTTCCCTCCCCAGATCTGAAGTTCTTAAACAGAAAACTGACAGCCAGGATACCAATGACAGAATACCTCTCGTGACCACCTTCCACCCTAATCTCCCTCCTCTCCGCAATATCCTTCATGACAACCACCGTATTCTCAACACTTCTGATCGTCTCCTACAGGCTGTTCCCAGTACCCCAATCCTGTCTTACCGACGCCCCCGCAACCTCAACGATCTCATCGTTCGTGCTGAAGTCCCCCTCTCTCTCGCCATTCTTCTCCCATTCAGCACGGCACCTTCAAATGTACAGCCAACAAATGCACCGTATGTGCTATACACATCCACGAGGGTGACACTTTCACCAGCAACTCTACCAACCTCCCTCACCAAACCAAGGGCAAAATCACTTGCACCACCACTAATGTTGTATATCATTGAATCTTTAGGTACCCGTCCCGACACAGTCCGAACCAGCAGGGAGAAGTACTGGATGAGACGACTTCGCAATATCCAACCTCATGGCCTCAACATCCAGGAGGGAAATGATTAATACATCTTTTTACTGCCCTTCCTTACATTATTACATATATTATATATATATATATATATATATATATACACAAATATATATTATTTCCATTTTACCTCCTCGTTTGGTTTAGACACATATATTACAGACATTATATGCACATGTTTATATTCTTCAGTATATAGTATGCCTTACATCTTATAGTCTTGTATACAGCAGACAGCAAATATATATTTTTCACCACACTTTACTTTATATGCCATATATTTTGCACTTGGTGTCTGACAACTCGACTCCCTCTTTATTTTCTGCCCTACCACTCCACTGCACTGGACTTGTACAGTACTTATTCCTTTCTCTTGTCTTTGCATTGTTCCCTATCCTGTTTCATGTTGCCTCCCAACTTATCCTTTGCTTTCACAGGTTACCCACCCTAAAGCTTGGGGCTCATTACTCTCCTTGGATCTCCACGCCTTTGTATTATTTTGTTTTATCCCCCTCCACACCCACTTGACTCATGGTTTTTGACTCCCCACACTCCCCTTTTGTTCCCATTGTTTTGTGTCCACAGCTCCTCCCTTACAGTTCCTGTTACATGTAACCTGTTTTGTGTCTGTAGTCTATATATATGCTTGTCTTGCTTTTTATGTTTGTCTTTTTGAATCTAAAATAAATAAAAGAGTATGTAGACTTCGAAATTAAATAGTCTTAAGTTAATATGATACATAAAGATCCTTGGTGTAAAATGCAGTCAATGAACATGGTAAGGATTCTACAACGATTGACTGTTGAATGTATATTCACATAATAGTACATGCAACATTATATAATATAATATACACTGTATACTATGTGAGTTTGAGTAAAGGAAGAGCTATTTATATAGCGTTTAGTGAAGGTTTAAATTTATTAATGAAATGTTCTTCTTATAGGCAACGTTTAGTTTTGTCATCATCATTCATTTTATAAAAAGGTGTACTTAAGAAATTGGGTTCTACGGAACGAGCACACCTTTCTATATGTTCACTCAATTTTAGTTGTCTATATTCTTTCTGTCTTATTTGTTGACGATGAACCCTAACTCTGTGATTTTTTTCACAGCACCCGGGCAACCTATCACACAGCAGTAGCGTGTGTCACCCCCTTGTGGGCCGTTGGAGACAAATTGAATAAATTTATTTATGACATTATATCACCCGACGGATTAATTCAATACCTTTGACTTGATAGTCCCCATATTGGGATAGTTTGAACCTGATCACTCAGGGCACTCCGGTGGTCTAGTGGTTATAACACTGGTCTAGTAATCCAGAGGTCGCGGGTTCGAATCCCGCCCGGTTCCGCCTGTGATTTTTTTCACAGCACCCGGGCAACCTATCACACAGCAGTAGCGTGTGTCACCCCCTTGTGGGCCGTTGGAGACAAATTGAATAAATTTATTTATGACAACCCTAACTCTGTTACGAAGAACATCTCCTGTTTCACCAATATATTGTTCTTTAGATCCTTGGCACATTATACAATAAATCAAGTTTTTGTTTGACATGTACATGGAAATTTAATTAAAAACTCCGTGTTGTTTATTCCGATGTTAATTCTATTTGTCACATCAAAATGGGGGCAGGTTTTGCATCTTCTGTCTACAAACTCTTTTATATCAGCATAACCAAACAAGTCTAAATTACCCGGTTTAAGCTATTGTAATCACTCTACTTTATTGTGTACTGTGCCAAAAAAAAATCCATTGTTCCATTGACTCCAAATGCCATAATCCTTCTTCCTCTCCTCACCAGGCCTACTATTCAACATCCTCCCTGCTATCACAACTCATTCTTCTAGCTTTCTCTTCATCTACCAGCAACTATCTGTCCATTGAATAGATCTCCCTACTTTCGTAATGTCTCTGACCATCTAATGCAAGAATGAAAAGAATCAAGCTAATTTCCACCGTCTTGTAAACCAAGATAACATCGAGAACTTAAATAAAGATATCCAGGACATATAGATTGGAGTGACGTCATAATGATTGAAGATCCTAATTTAGCATATAACATATTCTCAACAAAAATACGTACACACTGTATGATCTACCCCCCCCCCCCCCCCCCCCACTCAGGCGGTCAACTATACACATATGCCAGGGGCGGATACAGGATTTTCAGAAAGGGGGGCGCATTTCAGAAAGGGGGCGCACACTGAGGAACTCTCCGTTTGACAAAGCCAAACGGCCATCTAGGGGGTCCGGGGGCATACTTTGTCAGACAAAACTTGGGGGCGCACGCCCCTTGCCCCCCTCCCCCCCTGGATCCGCGCCTGTATGCATGTTCCATCAAGCCATCAAAATCACCCCCTATCACGGACTTTTTGATTTTTTCCCCGAACTATGCCCCTAAAATATACCCCTTTTCCCGAAAAATCGGGAATGCGCATGCTGTACAGATGACCACATGGTTGGGGGGGGGGGGGGGGGGTGGGGGTGTACCTCAAGGGTCGTTGCTTGATCCATTACTTTTTATTCTTTATATAAACGACATCTTCAAATCAACGGCAACACTAGTTTTAGTTTTTTTATGCCGAGGACACGAATATTTTAGGTCTAATTACATTAGATTATATCTAATTTTACCTCACAGTGCAATAATATTAATCAACAGCTAACCATTGTATGCGATTGGTTTAAGGCTGATAAACCGTCTGCCAAATTAAAAAGATCTTTGATAATAATAAAAACATTGATTTACACAGCATTTCCATAAATCTCGACAATGTATTACTGCCTACAGTTAAAAACACAAAATTTCTTGGTGTGCACATTGATCATGTTGATAGTTCACTGTCTTGGAAAAACATTTTCTTGAAACAGAAGCAAAGGCTCTGAAAACATTGGCATAATTTGTAGACTGCGACACATTTTACCAAACCACATCATATTGCCCCCTAGCCTGGGGAACTCTACAACCTCTAAATTACACAAATTGGTCACTCTACAAAAGAAAATAATTCGTATAACTACAGGTACTACTCCCCGATATCACGTCAACCATTAATTTTGTTCAAAACAATTTAACATACTAAAATTTACCGATATCAATAAACATCAACAAAGCATATTTATGTGCAGATGTATAAACAATGGCCAATCAAACGGTTCACTGCTACTCAAAATAAATGACTGACTACATGTAACACGAAAAGAAAGAATTTTTTTTACAAACACCAAATAAACAACATAATGACGTTACGTAAAGAAGTTATACGTGTATTCGGCATTTAAACGATAGAAGACCATTATCTGATAAAAGCAAGATTATTAGTGACGACCGTGGATATTAATTCCTTTGAAAGTAATCCACAGGTTTGTCCTCGTCTTACGTTATTCGTAAATTGATATTTCGTATGTTGTTTTTGTGAAAAATCAAGGTATTGTGGTTTTGTGTTTTTGTTTTTTTTAAACTGACGAACTACGTCTAAATATTTTTTAAAAATAATTTAGACTAGTGCTAAAGTTAGCACGTTTCTTTTAATACATGGACTTTATTAAACATGGGTCTGTGAAATGCAAGCCATGCCTAGACCCCTCCAATCGTGTTATCCTTTACATTGTTTAGATCATACCAATTACTTTTTCCATGTAGGCTAAATCATAGGCAAGTCTACTGAATTTATGTTCTGTTATATCCATGTTTATGTATAATTGTTATGTTCCTATTTTTAATTTAGATATGTACTGGGTTTTTTAAAAATTGTAATCAATAAACTTTGAAACTTTGAATAATTTTATTTAATTAGCCACATGACTGTAACATAGATATATAGGAGTTGCCCCCCCCCCCCCCCACAATCAATAAACTTTGAAACTTTGAATAATCTTATTTAATTAGCCACATGACGATAACATAGATACATAGGAGTTGTTCCTGCCCCGCCCCCCCCCCCCTCCCACCCGTGCAGCAGAATCTTGGCAAATATCTGCACCTATGTAAGAACAGTATAGATAGACCTACCCTCCTTGTCAGATGAAGGCCTATCGCCATCTTGAAGGACTCTGATAGAACTCTCCTGAGTTTGAAGAGAACCTTCATTTTTTGCGCTTCTAGGTTCATCGCTACTAGCTTTATGCGCAGCGTTGCAGGAGCAGAGTAAACTGAAGAGGTTCCGAAATTCGGTTAATCGAGTCCAGTAAATGATCGGATTCAAGATTCCGTTTAGTCCTAAAAGTCCCCGACCCACGTTGGCAAAGATCCTATACCAAGAGTGAAAACCGTGCGTGTTGAAAACCCAATCAGGCCGTACGTAACTGATGAAGAAACTTAGACTCAAAGGGAACAAACAGACGACATTTGTCCCCATAACGAGAGCGAACGTAGTCAGTACTTTCTTATTTTGTTTGACACGCCGAACTAACATGAGGCCTGATAGGCCAGCCTTACGCGCTGCGTTTGCTATTGTCCAATACACGGTTATATAACAAATAGCGCAGAGGGCGTGGGAACCAAATGTCACAATGGGTAAAATTAGCGTTTCGACGCTTGCATCCTTGTTGACTGATTTGATAGTGAAGAAAGTACCGAAGGGAACAGCCCAAGTAACTACACAGACTACGAAACATCGAGGTGCCGTGACGAGGTTACGCTTGTTGAATGGGTCGAAACGGATGATGATGAAGCGATAAACAGCCACAGACAAAGTGCTGAATATTCCAGTTAAGATAGCTGCTCGCATTGACAAGTAAACTGCTGCTATCTGAAACGAAAGAACAAATTTCTTGTGTAAATGTACGAATAGGGCCTTGGCGTAAAATATATGACGTTTGGTAGGGGGTGGGGGTGGACAAGCAACACCAAGAACCTATAGATCTTCTATAATAAAGTTTCTGATATTTCACTTTGAATGTTATGAACTGTATACTCAATAATTTGAAATATTTTTTACTTTCTTTTTAATAGTTTTTAATCAAGATATTTTCTATTGTCTTTTAACTTGTTTATTTCATATGTATGTTTTCGAGCAGGAAACGCTGTGTTGGCATTAGAAGAAACAACTGATTGTAACAAATAAAACCGAAAGTGGGACACACCACACAGATATGTGCATTTGGTATGAGAATGGCTATCAACGCACCAAATCGACCTTTGGGCAGTTCCACGGTTACTCACATTACATTCGAAGAGGTATTGAGTTACTCAATTCAGCTCTCATTCTCTTATTACAGGTATGAGTTTTACTTAGCACAATGCATACATTCTGGAGTACCTATATATAGAACCAAAACATTAGTAGAGGAACAGTAACTGCTGCTAGTCCAGTTACTTACGTTACATAATTTGGACGTGTATAAATTGCAAAGAGGGGTTAAATGAAAAGTGTGCTAATATGAGGCTTTCCTGAAAAAAACAATATTTTACCCTTTTCAAAAAACCATGTGAGGGAAAACTCCACTGAGTGACAACTGAAAATTACTGAACCCATAATTTTCGCAAATTTCACAGGTTACATTTTGTCCATGAGATAGCAGAAGCTTTGGTTTCATTCTAACTTGCAGGACTTAGGTTCGTCTTTGTGTCTTTTCAATGAAGAATTATCAATGGACCTTTTAAATTCTACTTTACTATTTTCTATTTTACTGTCAGATAGTAAACAAAACAATTTAAAGGAAAAATATCACTAGAAAGTGTAAAAAATATATGATTTCTACCATTCTCTTATGAACAACTAATGAGAGGTTTACCAATGTTTGCGCAAGTTTCTGCAATCATGTAGCAGATAAACATGATTCATAGCTTAGTGAAATACCAAATTTAAAGTTTGAGGTCCATGTCCACCAACCTTCGGAATTGTCAATTAAACCCGTTGACTACAACCTCATTTTCCATATGCTCAATACATGGAAAATAAAAGATACGGAACAAAAAGTTGAATTTTATTTATTTCAATTCAATTCACTTTAACTTTTTTTCACTCAAATATACAATAAAGACAATGATCAATATACAGAGCAAAATTTGAGACGCAAAATACATTGATAAAAGAGAATAAAACAATAGCATAATTACATTATAAAGTAGATGACAATTCCAAATGTAGTACTTTCAACCCTTGTAACAAATCAAATTGATAATTAAAACAAAAAAGGACGGCCAGAGAGAGAGAGAGAAGGCCGATGAGAGAGAGAGAGAGAGAGAGAGAGAGAAAAGAAAGGGGTCAGAAGGGGAAAAAAGAACTCAGAAAAAGGGATAGGCAGATAGTAGAAAAGAGGGGAAAGCAGATAGTCATTGCAGTAGAAAGCAGTTTGAAAATTTGAGGACTGAAGAATAGTAAGCTGCACAACAGAACAAAAGGAATCAGACCAGAGTGCCCCACAAAAAATCAAACAAAGAAACAAAAACGTCGCTTTCCAAAGAAATTCAAACTATCTTTAAAAGCGAAAACATGATAATTAGGCCAGAGAACTGGGCGTTGTGGCGTGCGCCTGTAATCCAGCTACCAGTGGAAGTTATAAACTGATTCAGCGGACCCAGGTTCCAGACTGAGTCACGTCTTTCGGATGGTGACGTTAAAGGTCGGTCCCAGACGTAAATAATCATATCTGATTGATACACGTCTGTAAAAACCCCAATTACACACACATACTAGGCCAGAGGAAATCTAGAGCAATCTATGGGGTCAGTCGTCTATTTCGTCGAGCAGACCGGACGAACTTCCACCCAGACTTCTGAAGCTAGCCCATGAGGTCTCCTGCTCTCTCCTTCTTGTATCAGAGCTATAACTCTGGTGTAGTCCCATCACAGTGGTGGCAAGTGTTCGTCGCTCTGGTGCACAAGTCGGGTTACAAGAGTGAGCTAATTACCGGCCTCACTTACCTGCATATGCTGAAAGGTTATGGAGCATATCATCCTTAGTCATGTTTCCACGCACCTTGCATCTACGAACATCCTCATAGATGCACAGCATGGCTTCCGCCAATGGGTGTCTACTACCACCCAACTTTCAACAGCAGTACACGACTGGTCTTCCATCATCCAGAAACGCAGCCAGGTTGACGCTGTCTTCCTGGATTTCCAGAAGGCCTCCGACAGGGTGTTCCATCAGCGACAATGTACTAAGTTTCGTTATTACGGCATAACAGGTGACACACTCTGCTGGATCATGTCATTTTTTTACCAACAGACAGCAAGCTTTGGTTATTGATGGGTCTCAGTCCCAGTGGAAGGATGTTACATCAGGTGTGTCGCAATGCTCTGTGATCGGACCGACACTCTTTCTTATATTTATTAATGACATTCAAGATTACATCCAATCGAGTATTCGGCTATTTGCCGATGATTGTGTCATCTACAGAGAAATTGAGACAAACTTGGACCATCACATACTGCAACAAACCTCCAGCAGTTATCTAGCTGGTCGACAACCTAGTTGATGAGCTTCAATGTGAAGAAATGTGCTGTTCTGTCGATTACTAGGAAGCGTACGCCTACCATATTTCAGGACCATCTTCATAATGATCCCATACCAAGGGCAAATGAATACAAGTACCTAGGAGTGACGGTCACTGCTGACCTCCGCTGGAACAAGCACTGCCAGAAGCCCAGAAAATCAGGCATAAAGCAAGTCGAACCCTGGGTCTTAATCGAAGGACTGTCACCATGTACAAAGGAAGTGCTTGTTATTGGATATTAATTTGGCGTTAAGTTCCTGCTTCTTGGTGTCCTCCTGAAGATATGAACACAAATCATCAATGAAAACATGCCAAATTTTACTTATGTTAAATATTGATTTCCTCTATTATTGAAAATATACTCTGCCAGTCAGGAGGCATAGGTTTCGTGTAATTTACGCCCTTTCATGATTTAATGACCAAAGAATATAAACTCAAACATAAATTACATTCACCAATTTTTCTCGTATGCCTTATAAAACATCGATTTTCATTCACTTATCAAAATGATGATTCAACAGAAAGAAAAAGGGTCGTGTTCTTGCTCTATTGCAAGCAGTGTCGATTTCGTGTGAGACGAATGCTTCTTGATGACAATTTTCAATGAATTAAATTACCTCATATTTCAGTCATTTTACGTTTGTGACATCTGTTCTGTTTATGAAAGAAGTGGAGAGAAAGTGACTGCAAAGTTTACCCCATCTTCCTCATATCTCCTTAATTATCACTATTAAAGTCTCATTTCAAACAACTTTCATTGCTATCGCAATCATCAACAACACAAGAACAACAAACACCACTACTCTCACCATAATCAATACCAACAGCAACACGTTTATTGTGTATTTTGAGTTAGCTAATGACTTTCATTATGTTTGTTGAACCAGAAGTTTTATTTCAACTAGGTTTAGCGTTACTTGATGCATATTTTGCAAAGTTGACAATTAAGTTTTGTTTAGTGTCCGGAAACGCAGCACCCCCCCCCCCCCAAAAAAAAAAAACTTTTCTTTATATCGATTCATGAAAATTTTCCGGCTTGGCGCAATATCATTGGTGCCTGCACCGTCCCATTGCGGGGGTTACCCGAGTGTCAAGGGAGGGAAGTAGACTACTTGCTGCTCGCCGTACGCGTTGACAGAAGAAACGTTTCTAGGGAGCAAGGGGCAGTTTTACTCTGAAAAGTTTCACGTCACAGAACCTATCTTCTCCCAGAGGAATTTCTTTTTTCTATTTCAATGAGGGTTATCATAAATTATAATACATCACGTGCATTGAATAATCTGTAACTATAATGATGATGAAGATGATGATGAAGTTGGTGATGATGATAATGATGATAATAACAATAATGGTTATGATGATAATGATGATAATAATAATTATTAGTATTATAAATAATACTCTCTTCTTGTATAGCAAATATCACGATATACATCTCTTTAAGAAAATGAGAGAAAGAGATTCAGGACTTACATTTCTTCCTTCGAGATATGCCAGTAGGATAGTGATGATAACGAGGGAAGATGCCACGCAATCTACCAAGGCAATGTTGCTGGTAAATATGTTCTGAGTTTTCCTCAGCCTCTTGCTTGCTATGATGACGATCACCGTGGTCGCGTTTAGAATGACCGCGACGCCATGTACAACTAGGAGAACGATGTAAGTATTGAGATCAGACATGTCAGATACTTTGAGTGGCAAAACTTCGATTGCAAATTAGATTCGGGGAAAATAGTAATGCTAAATGCCTATGATGATACCATTGATTTGTTCTTTAAAAGTTTTACACGTCAAATTCGATAGAAAGTGAGGAGGAAAAAAATGAATGATAGCAACGACGTCGAATAGAAAGCACATAAGGCCTTTTAAAAAGTTACAGGGGTTAGTAATGCTCCTGAAATGAGTTACTGATGAATTTCCCCTAAAAGGTGTCTGCTTTTATGCCCAAAAATCAGGGCTTATGAAATCTATTTCTCATTTTTTCGTCCTTACAAATTGTGTAACACAATTTACCTTGCTATGTTAATTGCAATCTTTTTTTTCTAAGGAGTGAATCTGCACTTCTTTTAGGGCCTGCTCCCATTTCTGTCATTTCAATTCAGCCTTTACAAGGCTACTTTTATATTCGTTATACAAACAAAATGATGTATCATCGAAGGCCTATGTGTTATTTTAGCGTGCTAGACTTGAAATGTAATTCACCATCCTGTTATAACGTGATTTCATTTATTCTGGAACTGTATATAGGCTAAATCAACAGAAAAAGCTACCGCGGTCTTCAGAAAAGGAGAAAATCACAAAACGACTCATTTACATTAGGGGCACAGAGCAATAATATCAAATATGTCTAATAAAAAGCAGTTTGCTTTATTCATTGTGAAACTTTTATCTTTTTCATATAATTTTCCGTAGTCCGAGCACTCTTCATCTCATTTATGTTCTCAATTTTCTTTCCATCTCACCATTTTCTGATGGTCAAGCAAACAATAATAAAAGCAGGCCGTTTTTATTGACCTTATTTCGTATTATTTCGTATTCAAGAAAATCAGAGCAAACTTTCATGCGTTATTGGTTCTTATAGATGAAGTCCAGATTTGTTTTCCTTTTATTATATTGCCATGGCAACTAACCTTCATTTTCCTCATTTTAACATTTCATTATTTCATTTGAAATTTTCCAGACAAATTTAAAGGAGGGGCAAGGGATGCAATATTATTTGCCTCCTTCCGACACATTAAAAAAAAATGATAACTCGCTTTCAATTAATTTACGTAATTATTTCAAGGTAAATTGTACCCAAATTGCTCTCAAAACCTTATAAATTATTGATAACTTCTTTTTTTTTTTAAGTTCTCGCTCACAAAACATACGTACATGATAAACGTTTTAAAGCCAACCTTCAAAAAGAGAAGCAAAGCTAAGGAAACATTGGGAAACGTATGAAGCAAAACACAGAGCGCCTTTGAACGCCACTTTTATTCCTTGAAATCAGAAATATCTATCAAATCTAAAATACACATACAAATCAGTAGTTTAAAGAAGCATTTTAAAGGACAAAACCTGTCCAAACATTTTCAATTAAAACGGAATCAGACAAGATATTTTGATGGCTCGCTTCGCTCGCTCACAAATAGTTATTACTTTGCTGATTTACTGATAATGAAGAGATGAGTTAAAGATCCAAGTGCCCCCCCCCCACCCCTTTCGGACACAAAGTGGAGCGGATTTTCTTTTTTTTAATCACCATTGGCACATAGCTACTGAGACTAATGTTCAAACGATGTAAGTATTGAGATCAGACATGTCAGATACTTTGAGTGGCAAATATTCGATTGCAAATTAGATTCGGGCAAAATAGTGGAGCGGATTTTTTTTTTTAAATCACCATTGGCTCGGAAGTTTTGCCTCTCCCCATGAAGCCAGAGGGGCACATAGCTACTGAGACTAATATTCAAAGGCAAGGGCCACGGAGTTTTTCTTGAAAGTGGGGGGGGGGGTGATTTGATTTCATTCATTAATGACAATTTTCGAACCATTTTTCCGAGATTTTATGAAACGTGTCTACTTAAAAAATGGGGCTTGCGACCCCCAACCCCCCCCCCCCCCCCCGCCGGTTCCGCGGCAAATGGAAGGAAGAGGCCAATGTCATTACAGGCACAATTTTTCTTTATTTTGCAGGTCTTGGCTACAGCTGATATGATATAAGCAAGAATTACATATAGGGTCAGACCTGTGCACTAGGGTAACTGCTTCGTTACTGAGCTCATCCTGTAAATATTTGCTTGGAATTTCAAATTGTATATGGATAACACCAAAGCCAGTAAAATTTGAAATCAGAAAAATTAAATTTTAAGTGGGCATGGCAATCTATGGGCAAGCTTTATAAATGGTATGGTCTAGCTTCCTCTTTAATATTTCAGTGCTCTTTGAATCCTTGAATTCAGCTAAGAAACGCTGCGTTTCGGGCTACAGGCCATAATGTCTGCAATTAGTTTATTAGTTTCGTAACTTTATATGAGATATTCTCGTAAGACGGGAAGATTGGAACACAATTCATGAATAGGAACAGAAGTGAATAAGCAGTTAGTGATTTTTTTTCTTCTTCAAACTAATGATGCTTTTTAGTCATACACCACTTACCACCGGCTGCCCAACCATGACTAACATGATGGGAAATGGCTAATTATGATTTATACATGTACTTCTATTTGAAAAATAATGATCCTGGAATGTTTAAAAAATGAGGTGGTCACTTTGCTTTAATCTTCATACCTAATGAAGAGAAAGGTCCGTTTTTACTTACAGACCTCACAAGTTACTTTTTTTGGACGTAGCCCATTGACAAGCTGCATAGCCTAATATTATAAAGGCTAAAAAATGACATTCTTTTTTACCCAAATTTGAATAGATTATTAATGTTTACTTCGGAACATAAAAGTGCTGCAATGTTTGAGGCTTATCCACCATGTCCAGTCGCGAAAATTCCTGTTTCTATCAGGAAATAAAAAAATAAAAATAAAATAAAAATAAAATAACGCCGTTGAAGAGTGAAGAGCATGTTCTTCTGATCACCATAAAATGCCTGCTCAATCTTTGTAGTTTTAGTACACTTTTCAATAGTTGAATTAACACATTTATGTCACGCCCAACATTCCCCCTCCCTCTAGCGACGCCCGTGATCCCTCCTCTAAGTTATGATATTTATCTAGCGTGTTTTGTACCGTAGCGAAAATAGAATTCCTATCATCTTCACTGAGAAGGAACATTGATTTTCTAATATTCTTTATTGTCATTCTCAGAAACTTCAGATAATTATCATTATTTCTTTTAAACTGATAAATAATAGAAGTACTTTCATGACCATGTCAAGATGTCATGTCCTTTAAAAATGACACCTTTAAACAGTTCTAGCGGACTCAGGAGGCACAGCCGGCTCATGCCCCTGTTAAAACCCAGTGTGGTATACCTTAAAATACACAAAATAAAATAGTGCACTCTTTTGAAATGTTCGACCCAAAGACACCCTTAAAAAAAACCTGGATCCGCCACTGCCTTTAATGACACGTGTAAGAATTTACAAGAATTTGGACGGAAATTGTAAAACTTTCCTTCTTTGCCGCATTACCTTGCACTCTTAGAAATGTTGGGTAAATGCCACTGGGTAAATGAAGATTGGGCATAGGTTGGTTAAATCTTGCTCAACTTTTACATGCATTTACCCAACATTGGTCAAAAATAACAATGAAATTGGTAAAGTTTACCCAAAAGTTGGTCGGACTCATAAGGACCCTCATGTTGGGTAAAATTTGGGTAAAATTTTGCCCAATATTTCTAAGAGTGTGCATGCTGCCATCAGATTTGCGCGTGTTGCATGAACAATCATTAGGCCTAAGAAAGTGGCCATGCAGAACTAGGAGAACGATGTATTCGTTGGAGGGTGTAAATCCTGGGGGATAGGGATATACCCCCGCCCACTTATGAGGCAGGGGGCCTGTATATCTCGCATATATTTGTAGAATTATGTGTTTGTGTGGGTGTGCGCGCAAGGAATCTTGACGTCTCATTGCGATCATCCCCCGCTCCTCAGATTTACGCCACTGATTCGTTGAGTCCAGACATTCCGATTACAGTGACTTATGGTGAACGTGTTCATAACCATGACGATAGATATATGATAATGTCCATTATGTGGTATATGAAACATCGAGAAGAATAACGAGGAAAAAGACCAAGACTATTCAATGAGAGACACGGAAATAGAATCCTAAAATAAGCAGTTATCGACGATGCTTCTGCCACAACTTAAGTGGTTGACCATCTATTTCAAAATTAGATTTAGCTGAAATTTTTCATTTCTCCTCAAAATTTGAAGATGATTGACGTCATTTTTCACGTAGCTTATTATTTTCCTTCATTTCGTCATGAATCGTCATTGTAATTTTGTATATAATTTAACACAATTTTTAAGAAACCCTTCGTAAGTTAAGTTTGAGTTTAAATTTATCTTTTGGAGGTAGAAATCTTCGTATTCTGTATCTTTCCAAAAATAGGAAGAAATTATGATATATCATTGTACAACAACAATTTTAAAATTATGCTAACGTTGATTCAAAGCTACAGAAATGTAATTATTTTCAAGGTGTTTTCTGGTATGGTGCCCAACTATTCCAGAATTGTATGCTTGGTGAAATTAATTAAGTCAACTGTGATAACTCGTTCTACCCCCCCCCCCCCCCCCCGCAAAAAAAAAAGTTCTTCAGGGAAGTAGGTCACGCCATGTGAAATACAAAGTCATGATATTACCAAGTGGTGGGGTCCTTTCTTCTCATTCTTCTGTTTTTGTGGGGTTTTTTTTCGTTACTTGGAACTAAGACGATTTTATTAAATGTATCCTCATCAATCCAAACTCTTACTTTCACTTATTTTGTCTCTCTTAGTTTTCCTCACTATTTATCTCCATTTCTTTCTCTTTCTCTCTCTCTCTTTCTGTCTCTGTCACAAGATTATGGTTAATTATTTAGAGCAGAAAAAATAAAAACGGGTCATCGATAGCGAGATGATCTTGTGAAGATAAAATGTGTGTGACCCCTTCACTGTCTTGTTGAGGTGGGTAATGACCAGGGCAATCATCCACTTCACGTTTTTTGAAGTGAGTAATGACTGGGGCAGTCATCTTCTTTGCTTGTTGAAGTGGATTATGACGGGACAATCATTCCCTTCCCCTTTTTGATGTGGATAATAAACCGGTGCAATCATCCCATTCACTTTTTTAGTTGGAGCAGAATAATTATTACCATGTTTTAAGTCATATACTGTCCATTCAGGTATAAGCAGGAATCGTGGTTTAAGGTTATATTTCACTATCCGTCCTTGTACTATCTCACAAAATTGTAGTTAATTCTTTAAAGCTGACGTTACAAAGGGAGTTATCGACGAGGCATGATCTTGCGTGAATAGAATATGCGTCATCCCTTCACTTTTTGCTGTTTGAGGTGACTATTGCCTGGGCAACTATCCCCTTTGCTTCAGTTGTTTATTGGTGGTGCAATGACACAATCGTTATCTTTTACTTTTTGTGAGATGGAGGAGGATGATGACAGTTCTAAGATGTTTTTTTCAGTAATACCATCACTATCATCTATACCATCCAATAACGATGAAGTTAGACAAATGAAGCGGGCAAAACTTTTTCAGATAGAAATTTGCTATGGAATTTCTCTCTTGAAAGGTGCAACCGTTGGCTGGAGGGAAAGGAGAGAGGAGCAAACTTAACCAATTGGTACTTCTTGGTTGGATTTCGGTTATATGAAGATTTAGGGTCAGGGTTATAGACAGGGGTGTGTACCAGGAACGGGGAGGGGGCTGTTGAGCAATGCCCCTCTTTTTCAACTATTAATAGTGCTCCTTTTACTTCTCGCGATTGCCCCTTTTACTCGTAGAATGTACCTCTTTCATCATTAAGTTTTCATTTCTTTTTCTTTTTTTAAGTCCTAAAGAGAACCACATTTAACTTTTCGTAACAATAAGTTCTTCTTTCAACTTATGTGGTATCTAACTGCTACCATTATCATGCAATAATGAAACAGTCCATAGGCCAAGATATCGGTGTGTTGCCGTTCGAGGTGGCTTAACTGACAGAAGCATTCTCGTCAGTTGTACACAATTTTTCTCGTTTCCAAGCTGACTCTACTTTAAAACAGAGGGCAGCATAACAATAAATAATACAGAGCCGTCTCTGACAGGATACAAAGCAGATAACACATTACTGCAACTCTTTACTGTGCCGCGCGGTGTTTCTTGTGTGCTATGAAAATTTAGTAAAACATAAACTAAAGTCACTTTTTCAAATGCCTGCATTTCGTTAACCATGCTTAAATTACATGTTGAGTACAGAAGTTGTAGAAAATTTATCACCTTTTCTGATATATAACAAGCATTATAACTTTTATTGATTCCATGCATGAATATTACCATAAAATGAAAATGGAGTTTCCTTTAGTCCTTTTTGTTTCTATTCCTCGTTTACTTGTTATTGTTTATTTTAAAATGTGATATAATATCTTGTACAAACTCGGCAAAAAAAATCTTTTTAAATTTCTGTGGTAGTATATAATAATTCAATCTTTCAATTTCAAGACATTTATTTCCAAGTTTTCAAATATATAGGTGTAAAAAGTAATAAATGCGCGAAATAATGTACATGTGTTTGTAACAAAAATACGACATAATACACATTCATGTGGTACATATCGTGTGTTGAGAGCCAGAAGGGCGTTAACTCATATGTTTTAACACAGAGTTAACGCCCTTCTGGCTCTCAACACACGATATATAGTTGGAGGACACACCTCTAAAAGCAAAAGCTTGAGGCGAGGGTGCCCTTAGTAACATAATACATAATATTACACAATTAATATATAAAAAGAAAATGAATATATACAAAAAAAGAAAAAGATAACATTCCTAGACCGCTGAGCTTAATTGGAGGGGGGAAGAAAAAAAAGGAAAGAGAGAAAAAAAGAGGGAGAAAGAGGGAAAAAATGGGAAGAATGGAGGTGCAACATAAAATGAGTACGGAGAAGAGATGTATTCACGAAGAAGCAGAGAGAAGAGAGTGAAAGAATAGACCCAATGGAGGGTTGGGAAGAATCTTAAAGACATATTACTTATATTGCTAATATTGCTTAGAGATTCAGAATGCTTGATTCATGCTCTTAACATAGATCTATATGAATTGACCATCATATACATGATATACATTTATCGTGGTGGAATAATAAAACTTGTTTGTCACGGGAATGTAACATCGGCAAAGCAAGAGTTAACACCACCCACCGAGAGAAGGATGGGTCCAATATTGCGATGAAGACGAACACGATTATCGAGTTCCGATTGAGAGCTAGGCTTCACAGACCGAGAACAATCTTCAGAGTGTGGATTTCAGCCTTGAGTAATATGATGCGCACGCTGCTTTTTATTTTGATGGAGATGGCAATCATGACCAATGATTTTGAATTTGTTTTTGACATACATAACACACTAGACACTAGTTTGTTGCCATGACAATTTCCATACATGAAAACATGCGTTTCTATTGAATTCTGACATGTAGACTTTTCGGGCTACTACAATTATACCTGATAAAATTAGCCTTCCGTATTTTTTACATTCCACATTGCACGCACGGAATCTTATTGGAAGCAGGATGATTCCAACTATTCTTTTTCTCTCTTTAAAATGCTCTTTGGTTGGTTTTCAAATGTCAAATGCCATTTCTTATATACGACAATAAATACAAAAAGCAACCACGTCCGCATGCAATCCAGCACCTTTACAGACACGCACATAACCGCCCACATGTCTATAATCATTTTGATATATAAACCTTTCGATAACTTAGGCAGTTATTATATATATATATATAAGTAAATTCGAACATTCGTCTGTCAAGGTAAAACATAACAATTAAAATATACAAAATATAAAGAGTACTTGGAATCAAAGAAACCAATAAATAATATATATATATATATATACACACCCTTACACACAAATGTAATTTTGTGTCCTTTTAATGTCAGAGGAAATTGCAAGCACACGTCTCTCACGAAATTTAATATAAATATTTAAACCTTTTTAATATAACCACGCATAATATCAATATTCCGAGCATTAGAGGATATTCTGGTTACTTACATACTAATAATTAGACATTGCCTTCAACATTAGATGTCAAAGAGAGCATATGTGACCCGCCGCCTCAAAACATACAATAAGTCGCACGGACCACAACGTAGCAAACAGCCCAAAATAGTAAATTTGCTTGGATCAGTCGATTTTCTTTTTTTGACAGAAATAGGTAGTGTCATTATCATTCTATCATGTCTCAAGTTTGTGAGTCGTAATTCGACTTAGAAAATTGTTTTGGGGGCATTTTAAAATGACTCCTTTTTTTTCACTTGTCGAGCTAATGGATGTTTGGAGAGCTTTTGTAATACTTCCATTCAATGCCAAATTACTACTTTACCTCTGAAGGTATTAAATTGATTTTTGGAGTAAGTAATGAATAGGCCCTCCTGGAGCAGCTTGCCAAAATTTAGCCTAATCTGTAAATCCCTTCATACCGGTTGCTAAGGCCATTTGAATACCCAGTTTTACTTGGGCGCACACAGAGAGCGAAGGTTTAGCACTCTTTTGTTCTGAACTTTAATAAACGGCCATTTTCTCTGAATAGGAGTTATTGATTGCTGTTACATACTGATTCTAAATGTGATATTTAAAGGTGTTATTATTGAGTAAATTAGGCAAGTGATATACCATTAGAAAGCTGGGAATCTCTACTTTTAGAAAATGTATAAAAAAAAAAAAAAAATTGGCGACTTATTGTAGGTTTTGAGGCGTCGGGTCACATATGTTACACAAAAAAATAAATCTGCAAAATTGTTCTGTCGACTCCTAATGCTATTGTGGTCACGAGTATATTAAGTAATAGGTTTGACCGTCAACCATCACAAAATATTATCGGCACGTGTTCCAAAATTCATCCCTCAGTATTTTAAAATGTGTCTGTATAACACAATATCGACCTGTTGATCAGCTCAGGCCACTCAACGTCAGAGGAATGTACATCCGCACGTTGTGCAAGAAGTTAAATCTCCAGCAATTCTTATATGTATTTATCACGTTTATACTTGTATAAGCACGTCTGATTGTATCAATCTAATGCACTAAGCTACCATTTAATACAAAACCGGTGTACTATACTGTATGTAATAAACTTTAGAGAATCATGCAAAATATTTATTTCAATTTCATGTCACATGGCTCATGCTATATAACTTCTCTGTCAAACTTCTCTTAAAGTACTATGGCAACAATAAATTCAATGTATAAAACGCAACATCAATGCATTATGCCGTGGAGAGCAAGATCACCAAAAGAAACAAACACCGAATTGAGATTTTTTTACAGACAATGGGCTTACACTTATGCACAATAATACAAATACAAACCCTAAACAATGATTACATCTCCACGAACGTTTTAATGTGTTTTTAAGTAGTTCAGATTAATGCAATTCAAACAACTTTCATTTTCTTTTTTGTATGCATCGCAAATAGTTCTATTATGTCAAAAGATGTATGCCTTATCCTAGGTGATAAATTGAATTTCATGCAAATGCAAACTTCCATATACATTCAATCGGACTCTAAATAAAAACATGTGACCTAAACTTCTAATAGGAATGCAGAGGTTAAAAAGGGAAATTTTATATAGAACAAAGAAGAATCACGCAGCATGTGTTCGGACTCATTACGTATGCATTATCCCCAAACTCATGCATACGAACATATTATTCACGATGTCGTCTGCATACTACTAGATGTTGACAAGATTATAGTTCCGGTTTTACAACTTTTCCATCATTAGTTGCCCTTTTTCGCAGGCTCCCGTTTAGTCTGGCACACCAAACCCAAAAGAATTTCGGTACAACTTCTCCTCCGCTGAGGAGCCGTCGCCGATCCCTTTTCAAGATGGGGGTGGAGGAGCGAATATAGCCATTTGCATTGACCATGCAGTTTCATATCGCATTTCGAAATATTTGGGGATCGCACTGAGTCGATTTGTCTGCTTTATTTCGAAATAGTATGGATTCCCTTGCCTGACAGATCTCCGTCTTGAGAGTCAGCAATGGTAGCTTCCTGCGTTTGGAAAGAACTCTCGCTACTGTCATTATTCCTCGTGTTACGCAAGATACCACCATCGTCGTTCCCAGGAGGCTTTATACATGAACATAACTCCTTTAGCAGCTGACGAAAATCGGTTAACCGCGTCCAGTATACTGGATTTAGCAATCCGTTTAAGGCTCCAAGACACCTTGCCATGTTATCAAAGATTTTAAACCAATCAACGGGAATCCAGTCCGGTCGTGCATAGATAATGAAGAAACCGGTACCCAGCAACGAGAGCGAAGGTAGTCAGCACTTTCTTATTTTGCTTGACGCGCTGTACTAATATGCGATCTGTTAGGCCGGCTTTACACGCTGCGCTTGCTATATTGTCCGATTTAAGAAACAGCACATAGGCCATGTGATATAAATGATACAGTGGGTAAAATAAGAGTGAAAACGTGTACATTATTGTTGAAGAAATATATGGTGATAAAAGTGGCGATTGGGACAACCCAAAAGACCCGCGAAACAAACTCGTAGAGGCCGCGGAGCCCGTGAATCCGTACGAAACTCTCACGGCCTCCTCCTGCCTCCGCACGGTGGCCGCACAGATAAGGGGATACGGGCAGGATACGGCTCCGTAGACCAATCGCAGGCCAAATGTAAACTAGGCAGAAGTTATACAATTTTTTAAAAAAATGTAAGCCCGTAGCCCGTAGACATTTCGTAGGTGGCATTGCACAATCCTCGCGCCGAGGCCTCGCGCTGATCGTGCATCAAACACAAGATTTTTCGGTGAACATGAGGGCAAAGAAATCGTACAGAGAGTGCACACGTACAGAGAGTGCACACTTATAGGACATTCGCACGACTAACCCTAACAAAATAACACTTGTATTAAGTCTGTTATTCCTACAAATAAGTCCTCACAAAATCAATTCAACCAATGTTCAAAATCACTTACTCTCGTAGATGGTAAAATACCTATGCTATCGAATGGAAATATATTTTTACACTTGAATATTAGAGGCTTGGTTAACAAAATTGAATCACTTCGTTATATAACAATACTATAGATATTCTTTGCCTTAATGAAACTTTTTGTGACTCTTCTATATCTAATAGTGAGATGGCTTATGAGTTGAACGTAAAGATAGAACACGTCACGGTGGAGGAATAGCTGTTTATATATCAGATAAGATTTTTTATACTCGAAGAAACGATTTGGAAAATCAACACCTAGAAATGATATGTCTTCAAATAACTTTACCCTTTCGGAAAAGTATTTTTATTATAAGTATTTACAGACCACCATCTTGTGATGTTTCCTTTTTTGAAAAATTTGAAGAAAGCTTAGAATTAATATGTTCGTCAAACTCTTCAATAGATGAGGTACTCGTTTTTGGAGACCTTAATTGTGATTACGGTAAATTGAAGGATATGCGATTACATGTATTTCACAAATTAGATTATTTGATGGGTTCGTATAATTTTGTTCAGTTAATTGATACTTTTACTCGTGTTACGAACAATTCCAGTACACTTATTGATCTTGCTTTTACTACATGTTCTTCAACAATTGTTGAACATGGTTGTATACTAACTTCTGTTAGTGATCATTATATGGTTTATGCTATTCGCAAATTAAATCAAAGAACCAAAAACGATTTCTTTCCGATCGTTTAAGTATTTTGATGAGGAGGAATTGTATGCTTTGTTAGAATCAGCACCTTGGTCACGTTAATATGATATTGGTGATGTAAATGAATTCTGGAGTATCTGGAAATCAATTTTTATTTCCATTACCCTTACATATTATGCAGTGGTGGCACCAGGATTTTTAAAGTGGAGGGCAAAAGAAAATGTTTGGGGGGGGGACAAGGGCAGACAAAAAAAATTCCCATCCTTTTATTTTTTTTCACTCCGAAAATTATTGGTGCCGCCACTGATATTATGTAGTCATATCGAAGCAGTGCTGGTGCTAATGTACTTGTGATGTTATTTCCAATGTACTGAGTCTTTGAAAATAGCAATACTTTACTTTTGTGAAGCATTAACAATGTTGTTCATACACTTTGAAAAGAAAAAAGGAGATAGCGTCTCCTCTTTTATTCATATGTACTGGTCTATTACTTATGTTATGTTACATTTAGAGCTTGTAACTACATGTGTGTCATGAGTGATATCTGTCATTGATTTATCAAAGATAATTGACCAAAAGGCTATAAGTGTGAAGAAGGGATTGAAGATAGAGAGAGATACTAGTAGATAGATAGAGAGAAAGAGAGAGTTAGAGAGCGAAAGTGAAAAAGATTTTTTGAAAAACATAAGAAAAAAAAATGGAATTGTTGAGGAGATGTAACAGAATGACGAGAAGTATAGAGAGTGGAAGATCAATAGATGGAGGTGCCGGGGGGGGGGGGGGGGAGGCGGGCGGGGGTGACTGTGTTCTACTCAGAGATGTTCAAAGAGCCAAAGATTAGGATATTATTATTAGGGATCAAGCAAAACACTGAGAGGAATAAATGTTGGGAATAAGTTGCCCCTAATCCACCCCCTATACATAATATCTATCTATATCCTAGATCTGCCATTATATTTAAGATTTTTCAAAAAGAATGTGACATGCTAAAAGAAAAAAAAACTACTAGCCAAACTGAGGATGTACCTCCAAGGGTGGATTTAGTGGAGGGGGGGGTGTCAAGCAGGCCTGGACCCCCTTTTTTTTACACAAATTGATTGTAGATGTAAGTCAACACCCTCAACGTTTTTCCTAGTCAGATTTGGGGGGTAACTGAACTTCATTTTATGCTCGTCAATTATTCATTTTTCACGCTTGTCAGAATTTTAAAATGGAAAATTGCCCCCCCCCCCCCGCCCCCGTCATTTGATTCGGGGCATATGTACACGAGAACCTCGTGTAGCTACGTTCGTCACTTCACAACATAACTCTAGCAGATATTATTGTGAGATGGCAAGGACATTTCGTGTGTAGAAAAAAGATATGTGCTAAACAGACGTGGGGAGAAAGAGGATGAGCTACAAGAAAGACGTGATACAAAGAAGGAGACCTAAATTATAGCAGGTCAGGACAGTTGAAAAAATGGAGGGAAATAAAGCCTGATATAATATTTGTTTCTCAATCCAGAAAGAATAGCAACATTAAGTCAAACTATACACCTTTAAAAAAATAGTAAAGTAATCATGCCGATGAACTGATTGATCCTCACAGGATTTTCATAAAATCGATTAAAGCGCCCTTAATCTCTTTTATACAGTTAGCATAATGACACATGTGCCGATCTTATTACATTTTCACGTTCTCAACCAATATGCTATAAACCTATTATCTAAACAGAAAATGATTTTCATCTCATAGTTCACATTCTTGTCACTTTATTACATGATTAGGTGTCATAATCAAAGACTGAGTTTGTAATTATGAGTTGAGTAGGTTGTTAGTGTCCACTATGTACTCTTGACCATTGACTCGATCTATAGCTGGAGATGGATTATAAAGACCAGGGGAGCGTTTCATGAAAGGAAGTTGTCGGATATTTTATCCGACAACTGTTATAAGCTACTGAAATCCTTGCATCTGATTGGCTGAGAGCAAATTTGTCGGATAAAATATCTGACAAGTCCTTTCATGAAACGCCCCCAGGTGGCCATGCAAATACCGTTCCTTTCAAACTTGACAATAGGTCGTCTTTCGAGGAACAATGATGACCGTAACCAAGCAGCGTGTCAAGAGAAGAGGGTATACGGACGTGTTCACCCCTTGTAAGATGGCGGCCACTCCAAACACTCCAGTACAATGGCATACCCAGGATTTTTTAAAGGGGGTGTTTTTTACTCCAAAATTCTCTGACAAGCCAAAAAATCAAAAATCAAAAAAAAAATCGACAGAGGTCTCTGTGTATTTCCTGTCACTATAATCCGTATTGATTATTGAGTACTACACGTATAGCTATTTATATACCGGTATTGATAAACCATAGTAGAATAATGCTGCTCAAAGAGAGAGGTGAAAATGGAAAGAAAAAGTAGAAGAAAATATGAGAAGAACAAATACACATGCACTGTTAAAACATGTATTAAAAAACTACGGATTAAAAAAATGTTGATTAAAGATCGCTCAACATTGGTTATAAAATGAATGTTGACTTTTAATCTTGCGTGGGTTAAAAATATTGTTGATTAAAATTATTTGTATTTATTCTTGTTGTTTACTTTGAAACCAACATTGATTAAAAACAGTGCTCTCTGCTTTCCCGCCAAACTGATAGTGCTAACTGTCAAGACCAACAAATGGTTAAACATTTAACCAACAATATGTTTTAGTTTAATCAACACCAATTTAACCAACGTTGAGCAAAATACGATTAACCAACAAATGATTAAAACTTTTAATCGACCACAGGTTAAACTTTAATCAACAGGCCGTTGATTAAAGTTTTAACCTACAAAATATGTGTGGTTCACCTGGTAATCCTCGGTTGATTAAAATTTTAACCAACAAGATTAAAAATTTTAATCAGCGTTCTAACAGTGTGGGAGTGCTGACGAAATACCGCCTTTGTATTATGTGAAAAAGATATAGGAGAAAGAAGAGAGACAGAGGGAGAGAGATTGGGGCGGAAATTGCCTATTTCAACAAATCGTGTCCTTGAGCATAATCATAAGTCGACTTATTGAATGGAAAAGGAATAACCAAATATTTTACCCAAATCATTCCTTCTCACTAAAATTCTCTCTCTCCCTCTCTCTCTCTCTCCCTCTCTCTCAATCCCCCCCCCCCCCACCTCTCTCTCTATCTCTGTCGGTCTCTATTCACGTTATATCGTTATATACGTGGAGCTTTACTTCAGTAATTATTTCATTGCATGATTTTACTTTTTGTAATTTCAAACACAACGGCTCTTTAGTGGTACATCGTATTAGAAAGATAATATCAAAGGCCTATTGCAATCAAGGAAGATGTATGTTTTAAACAAAAATTGACGCCGGTGGAACTCTCCTGAAAATATAATACGGGCACGTCCAAGCTATTTTATCCCATAATTATTTCAGTATTATCTGATTACTGTATCAACTGATGGCCTTATCAGGAGAAATATCAAATGAAGTAATGTTTTTAATTATTTCAAGTAATGCACGCTATGCGATTTTATAATACTTGGCAAACTATACAGGACTTGCCTGTAAGTTTTAGCCTCGGTCGGAATCTAGGCTGCAGGGGAAATACATGAAAGGAGAAGAAAAAAGAAATCCTTCTGGCAGGGTTTTTTAATTTCATATCTAGGGAGAAACAGATCGCTTTTTCGGAGGGGGGCGGGGGGAGTTTAAAAAATTGGCCCATCCCGGCCACTTACATACTTATTCGCACATTACCCGCGATGGCATCCTTTCTTCATAAAAATCATAGAGCCCCCTTAATCTCACTTAGCATAATGAGTCAATTTGATTACATTTTCATGTTCTCAACCATTATGATTAAACATTGCATATCTGAAACAAAAGATGATTTTCATCTCACAGTTGACATTCTTGTCAATTAGGTGTCATAATCAAAGACCGGGTTTGTAAGGTTACATGTCGTTTTCCGAAGGTTCGTTTCTCCGACTCGCAATTCTGAAAATGAAATAGGGTTCAGAATTCCGAAAATGAAAAAAAAAAGGTTCATATTTCTGATGGTTCGTAAGGTTTCAGCCTCGGTCGGAATCTGGGGTGCCAGGGAGGTAGCCTCTGCCCCTTGAGAAAAAAATAGGAAATGAGAAGAAAAGAGAAAACATTCTGCCATGCAGGGTTTTTACATTTCATATTTAGGGGGAAAGATATCACTTATTGGGGGGGGGGGTTAAAAAAATTGCCCCATCCTTGCCACTTCGATACTTTATTTATGGATCCGCTTCCTAAAATAAGTCAATTAGGTGTCATAATCAAAGACCGGGTTTGTAAGGTTACATGTCGTTTTCAGAAGGTTCGTTTCTCCGACTCGTAATTCCGAAAAATAGGGTTCAGAATTCCGAACATGAAAAAAAAAAGTTTCATATTTCTGAAGGTTCGTAATTCCGAAAAGTTATGTAGGGCTCTATTGCATTTGCGGAATTATGAACTTTCGGAATAACGAACCTTTCGCGGACTGTATGGATCAAAAATGTTTGGAATTATGAATTCCCTGCTATGGGAAATTTGTGTTTCGGAATTATGAACCTTTGGAAAAACGATTACCGCCCCCCCCCCCCCCCCCCCCCGTTTAAATTATGAGTTGAGCAGTGTGCACTGTGTACTCTCGTCCATTTACTCTATATAGCTGGAGATGGATTATAAAGACCAGGTGGCCATGCAAATACCGTTCCTTTCATACTTGACAATAGGTCGTCTTACGAGGAACAATGATGACCGTTACCAAGCAGAGTCTCAAAAGAAGAGGATATACGGATGTGTTCACCCTTTGTAAGATGGCGGCCACTCCAAACACTCCAGTGGTCCCGACAGAGGTCTTTGTGTATTTCCTATCACTATAATCCGTATTGATTATTGAGTACTACACGTATAGCTAGCTATTCATATCGAAAACCCATAGTAGAAAAATGTCTCCTCAAAGAGAGAGGTGAAAATGGAAAGAAAAAGTAGAAGATAATATGAGAAGAAAAAATATACATGGGAGTGCTTACGAAATAGTATACTGCCTTTGTATTATGTGAAAAAGATAAGAGAAAGAAGAGAGAGAGAGACAGTGAGATCGATCATAAAAGAGGACAGAAGAGAGAGAGAGAGAGAGAGAGAGAGAGATGGGGGGGGCAACGAAATTGCCTTTGAACAAGTCATGTCCTTGAGAATAATCATAAGTCGACTTATTGCATGGAAAAGGAATGGGCATAATATACCTGATGCATTCATTCACTAATTTTTTTTTTCTCTCTCTCTTGTCTCTATCCATGTTATATCTTTATCTTTATGGAGCTATACTTCAGTAATTATTTCACTGCATAATTTGGATTTTTATAATTTCAAACACAACGGCTCTTAGTTATACATCGTGTCATAAAAAAAAATCTGAATGCAAAGGCATATATAAAAAAGTGAGAGAGGCAGAGATAGAGGGCGGGGAAAAGGAGGGAGGGAGAGAAGAGGACAGAAGGAGAGAGAGGGAGGGAGAGAGAGGGAGAGAGAGAGAGAGAGAGATGGGGGCAACGAAATTGCCTTTGAACAAGTCATGTCCTTGAGAATAATCATAAGTCGACTTATTGCATGGGAAAGGAATGGGCATATTATACCTGATGCATTCGTTCGCTAAATTTTTTTTTTCTCTCTCTCTCTATTTATCTTTCTCTTTCTCTTTCCCACTCTGTCTCTATCCATGTTATGTCTTTATCTTTATGGAGCTATACTTCCGTAATTATTTCACTGCATAATTTGGATTTTTTTTGTAATTTCAAACACAACGGCTCTTCATAAAAAAAATCTAAATGCAAAGGCATATATATTGCAATAAAAGAAGATAATTTTTTTAAAATAAAAATTACTGACGCCGGTGGAGATCTCCTGAAAATATAACGCGGGCAGGTCCAAGCTATATTTGTCCCACAATATTTTAGTATTATCTGATTACTGTTTCAAGCTGATAGCAAACACACATACGCGAATGGTGTAGGAATTTTAAGTCCAACTTGTATAAATATTATTTCAATTCGGAAATTCCGGAAATTATGTGCCTTTAAAGGGAAATAAGACAATCTAGAAGGAAGATTGAAAAGGAAGAGTGAGATTGAAAAAAAAGTGAGCGAAGCAGAGATAGGAGGGCGGGAAAAGGAGGAAGGGAGAGAAGAGGAGGACAGAAGGAGAGAGAGGGAGGGAGAAAGAGTGAGAGGGAGAGAGAGAGAGAGAGAGAGTTCTCCTCGTAAGAGGAGAACTTGCACTCATTTTACGATAAAAGAGTAACTGCGCCCTATTTTTGGCCATCGCATTCTTCCCCTCCTCGGTATTTTCCGATTTCATCCTTTTAAGTCAATGTTCTCTCATTTTTTATCAATGTATTTGTATATTCTTCAAATTCTTTTACGAAAATATTGTCCTTTTCATACACACCTACATGGCGGGGATGAGAGCTGCACTCCCACCACCAGCAATAACAATAATATACTAATAGCCGTCATCTCATAATTCATGCAGCGATGTGAGGTTTTTTGTGATTTCGTGATGACGAAATAATATCATCAAACAAAGTGTAGAATCTAGAATAAATGACATTGACATTCCGGTAAAAAAAAAGCAAGAACCCTGCAATGTCATTATGCTCGTAACACGATAAACAGATAAATGAATATATGCATGGATATTACGTGCAAAAGAGATGGCATACCGAAAAAACACAATAATATTTGAATCGGGTCGAGCCATATAGGCTGGGAGAAGAATATAGGTGTCGTGATATACATGTAGGTACTAGATAGGGGGAAATAGAAAGAGGGTAGCGGGAGAGAAATCGAGGGTAATAATAGAAGGCTAAGCCGGTCATGAGTGGGAGTGCATGTGATGACACTTCTCAAGAGCAATTTTCTGTCAGTATAATCGACAATCATTTTTTTTTCAATGCCCCTTTCTTCCCTTTTTTCCTGAACAAATTTTCAGTTACTTTGACGCTAAATATGGTACCACACTCGTTTTCAAAACACGTGTGATATAGAGTCACGATTAATCGAAATCAATCGACTGAAGTATTTATTTCAAACTCTGACCCACTTGTTGCTCCAACATCATGTTCTTTCCGCATTCTTATTATTATGCGCAAGTCTCTTTCCATACTGTATGTGCTTTTTGTGAATAGTTTAATAAATAAATAAATAAGTAAACAAATACATAAGTATATAAAAGTAGTAATAACGACAATGATGATGATACTACTACTACTACCATACTAATGATAACAATAATAATAATATTGATAATAACGATATTTATAATGATAATGATGATGATAAAATTCAGTTCAGATTAATCAATTGCACGCAGCTCTAGACAACTGCACAGAACACGTATAACCATGATGATACCGGCCAACAGAGGTCAAAGTAAACTTTATTGCATAATTTCCTGACAAACTGAAACCCCTCCAAGTTTTGTTATTGTATTTGTTGTTTTGTTTTGCTTCTTATTCCAAGAGACAGGCCATTTTAGTTTCTGCGTAATCCGCACGCGCGATCGTCAGAGAAGGCCATCCCAACGCACCTCCTTATTGTGCTTACGTACACTATGCATACACGCACGGTGAGCGAGTCGTAGCTAGCGCTAGCGGTGCCGGGGGCCGGGGGCCGGGGATGTGCTTTCGATGAAGATTGATTATCAAATGACAATGCGCATGCGCGAAATCAACAGAAGCTCCGAGACCCTATGCCGAGACCCGAGACCTTAGACAAATTAAAACTTATAGACGGAAAGGTAGCACCCGCGGATTTCCCTCATTTGCATAATTAATTATAAGCTGTAGCGTCACCATTCAGGCTAAGCGTATTCGGCCCCGATTCGGCCACGCCCATTTGGTAACATTTCATTTTCCCGAAGCCCCCGATACCAAGAAAATATCGAAAAGTATCGAGAAACTCCTTATGCATTATTCATTCATTTTTGTTTTGCATACTCGATTTATCAAACTTTGATTGGACCGGACCTTATGAATATGAATGTGATTGAAAAGGGACGATTTGACCTCTCTTCGTCACTTCCGCTGTGAATTTGACGTCACCCGCACAAAGTAAAAAAAGTTGTGGAAAGTTTAGAGGTGAGTACACCTGTATTTATGCTTAATTTTCGAAAATTAGATTATATTTATAACAAGTTCTGCCATTGTGAGTAATCTGTTTCAATTTCTCTACATTTTGAAGGGATTCTACAGAGCTGTATGTCATGAAACAATGTGTAATCTACTCTCGAACTTTCAATTCAATTTTCATCGTCATGAGCTAAATGTTGCAGCTCGATTCCCCTTACCACCCTGTCACTCGTGACGGCTTACCCGGACTTTCGGGCGGGACTATCTAGATACGTTTCGATAGATGATCTATTGATTGATGTCAATGCCAATGGCTGACAGATTTCGTAAACCTCGAAATAGATCGAACTTAGTCTGTATTTCGATGATTTGGTTATCTAAGTTAGATGTAGACGCATAGACCCCGTTATATTCTGAAAGACAAAGGGCCCAGGTGAGACCCTTTCTAATTAATTGATTCTGTAGCGTAGGCTGTTCTTGTCAGGATTTTTTTTTTTGAGAATGAAGAGGGGGTTTCATGTTGATACTAGTATTTTCCAGAGACCAGTCCAGGTCAAGGTTTACTTTGTGTACATGTACAGAGTTTGGTAATGCAGGGTTGTAATTTTAACGTAGTGGTTCTTAGTAAAAGTTAATTTGCTTAGGTGTACTAATGTTAGATGAGCTTTGGCCCACTTTTTTCTTCTAAATTTCGGTCTAGGCTAGCATCATGGTGATGAGGTTTTATATTTTTTACATTTCAAGAGAGAGAGAGAGAGAGAAGGGGGTACATAAATTAGTGTTGATTATAGACCAGAATCAAAGGCCTTTTTAAAGAGGTAATAAATCTCCCCTGAGTATTAAATAGCTGGATGGCCTTTGTTTCAGTATTGCATTCATTAGTCTCATTCATGTTGACTTTGATTTCCATCAGATAAACATGGCAAGGAACTAACCTGTGGCTGATCTACTTGAAGATCTACTAGGTCTCCTTACATAACTTAACAACTGTTGGAGGTGCCGGATGAAGTGGAAAGTCCTACTTGATGAGACATGAGAAATAAACAGGTAAGTCTAGACCTTACTGCGGCAGCCTCAACGCATAGCGTTCGTGGCAGCATCCCTGGGCTTAGGGACTAGACCTAACTAGTTAGACCTATACCTATTACATCTAAAAATTATAGACTAGGTCTGGTGGTGGTAGTGGATCCAGGATCAGTTAACTGGGGAGGGAGGGGTGGGGGGTGATGATGTGTTCACAATAAAGAGTGGCATTTTTAGTTAACATTGTCCAACCAAAACAACAATTTTTTTTTCTTTTTTCTGAGGAATGGACAATTCATTTGTCATTTTTCCTTTATCCACCACTGAGATCTGCTTTCAGTGTAATATGAAATTAGCTGTTTAGTGTCTTTAAATATCAATTATGATATATTTAAGGGATGTTCAGTGGGATGTCATAAATACAAATTTTAGTCCCCTTAATTATTACATTTAACATTTCATTAATTCCTGCAAACAGAAACAAAACAAAATAAGATGGGTGAATGTATGTTATTGATGATATTATTATTTTCATTATTATTGTTATCATTATGATCATTATTATTGTTAGTAGTAGTAGTAGTAGTAGTAGTAATATTAGGGCCAAATATGACACTATTGATTACAGTCCATAAATCTATTGTAGTTAGTCTCCTCTTTGAAAAGATGAAGAGGGTGAGGATGAGTGTTTGTGTGATTTTTTTTCTTAATACAGGGTAATGCTTCTCTACCTCATCTATTCTACAACAGATGATGATGATGATGAAGAGGAATGCTTACCTACTGAGAATGAAGACAAATTCTGAGAGGAACAATTACTACTTAGCTGCTTCAGTTTTGCATGGTAGGCATATGCTTTAAGAGTAAGATTGCTATCAGCCTTCAGGGGCGTCAATGTGTTTTTCGGAGGGGGGGGGCAAAACAGCCTAATAGCACCCTTCGTGATTTTTTCAATGCCTCTTAATTGCCAGCTTCTCCAAGGTAACATGAGTCAGGGGCAAAACTATATTATTTGCCCTCCTACTGCCCACTTACCACCCCATAATCAACGCCCCTGGTTGTTATTAGTACCTCAATACAATCAAGGTACACACTTTTTGTTTAAGAAGCCATTTTCTTGTGACTTTACTAATTTAGTTTCTTTTGAATAGCCTTGAAAATTTTATCTGTCCAACTGGAAAAACTTTTTTCCTCTTTAAATACTTTTGAGAATTCCCACTTATTATTATATTAATATCATTTAAAGAGTGGATGTTAACTATTAATAGGAAACTCTAAATTTCAGTCTTTTTGCAAATTCTAATTGTTGCTTGCTAAATTATAAAATACACAATGGATGCTATTTTCTAAACTCTTTCCTCCCCCTTTTCTTTCAACAGACATGGATTTCTACTTCAACTCTTCAGTGAAATAGACCCCTGCTTTGATAAACATCTAAATTTCTTCATATTGAAATCATACCTGGATTCCAGTGTAATATGCATCATTAGAATGGCGGAAGAGGAGTTTTAAACGGGCGCCGCGGAACGTCTTGGAAGGTGGAGGGGCTTAGTGGGGGGGGGGGGGGGGGCTGCGTGTATTACCACATTTTTTGCACTGCCGTACGTTTGCACGTGTTTACTGAAAAGGGTGGGGCCCCCCACCCCCCCCCCCCCGGTTCCGCGGTCCCGCGGTCCCTGTTAAAGTTCTTCAATTATATCTTAACCATCTTACCCACCCCCTCCCCATGTCAAATGTTGCAGTCACATGCAGCCATTTTGTGTAGTAGCTCGTTATTGTGAGGAGGTCTTCCTCTTCTATGTGGCCTAGTGACATTACATGGCCCCTAATGAAATAAAGATAAGCACTGCCACAGCCACTTGGCCTCTCCTTTATTAAATCTTCTCACCATGTATAACAAATTAATAATAATAATTAACTGATTCTGTGAATTTGTGCTAATTTAATTACTATTCTATTATTGATCTTCAGAGAAAATCCATACTATTCAACACTTTATTTCAGGGATGCCACTGTTCAAACAAAAGTAGCAATTCCTACTTTTTCAACATAATTTTAGCCATATAAAACCACTGTTTATGTAGTACCCAAGGGCCCATTCTAGATGATTTTCCACTTTTTTATCAATTCTAATTGGCATCCCTGTTATTTAGATTCAAACTATAGAATTAGATCTCTGTGTGTGTTTCTCGCCCCCCCCCCTTTTTTTAAGTTAGACTTTTAATACTATTAATATGCAATATACATGTACCAACTAAAAGGAAGATGAATCATTTGATTTATATTTCTGAGAAGTGTCAACAAGACTCACATTTGGTTCCAATTTTTTCTGACTTGTGTTTTTCATTACAGATCGAGCATACGATCTTTAACACTGGGAGTAAAATGCCTAAAAAATTGTTTACAAATTAAAATTCCTCCCATCAAGGTTCTTCGTTTAAAGACTCACATTATCTGTTTTTCAAGAGTAACATGGTGTGCGTATTGAACATGGAAATTAGATGGTCATTTATTTCTTTTATTATTTCTTCTTTTGTGGGGTGTAGTGGTAAAAAGTTAATAGTATCTATTTCTCCAGTGTAAATTCAATAATTTACCTCTTGAATAGGGATTGAAATTAATAATGTATGATTCATTTATATTGAAATTCATTTTTTTTAATGCATGTACATATTTGTACTACTGTCAAGAAAAGAATGATATTATTTGACCATGACAAGTCAGTTGTAATAGAACTCATGAAAGAGTATGACTGCAGATAAATGATGGGTTTATTTAAGAAGTAATACAATGTCTAAACATCTCTAAAGACTGTTATCATTTCTGCATGTACAAAAATATTCATTAAAAAGTGAGAAAATCTAACTATTCCCGAATTGACGTGTGCATAAAATTGCACCTTAAATCTTGATTGTAAGAAAGATAATTGTTATTAAAAATTTGCATGTGAACATGATAAAGGTCCTCTCACGTTATATCAATGACATGAACCATATGGGGATGGGGTGTGATCGAGGTGCGTATGAGAGAGAGAGAGAGAGATAAAAAAGAGAGAGAGAGAGGGAAGAAAAAAAGATGAGAAAAGGTGAAATAGAAGATTTTATGATTTTTTTTATTTATTTATTTATTTATTTTTTTTTTTTTTGGGGGGGGGGTTAGCCAGCCCTCCAAGATTTTTTTCCCCTCCAAAATGAACCAGGACGTGTGATCGAGGTGTGTGTATGAGAGAGAGAGAAAGGGGAGGGAAGAAAAAAGATGAGGAAAGGTGAAAGAAGATTTGATGAAAATGGGGGAGGGGAATTTTTTTTAGCTAGCCCTTCGAGAATTTTTTTTCCTCCTCCAAAATTCGGGGGGGGGGGGTGGGGCGGGGGTTACCAGATTTGATGAGGTCCAGTTTTCCTCCATAATTCTCTGACAAGCAAAATATGAATTTCAAAAAAGGTTATATGTTATAAAAGAAAGGGGTGGCACACTTAAATAGGCTTATACTTGTCTTTCAAAAAAAAATAGAGGGGGGGGGGTCAAAAGCTGTTAGGAGGCAGTCTGTCCCCTTGCCCACCCCCACCCCGGGTTTGCTAGTGGGGGGGGGGGTGAGAAAGAGGGACAGAAAGTAAAGAATAAAAATGTAATAGTTTTCGGGTCAACTAAAATGGCCGAATTTTCAAGGTTCATAATTCTCTTTGAAAGGTACAATTATAAGATTCACAAATTGGTATCAATGCGAAAGTTGCCCCTCAAGAAAATCAAAGGATACCTCTTCTTCTACACCGGCTGATATTTTATTCTTACCTTAATTTGGCCTTCAATTATTATACACACTCCCCCTCCCCCCTTTTTTTATAACATTATCCTACTGGTCAAAGATAGTAAATTTATTAAAAAGTAATTTGAAAAATTACTTATTATGAATGTAAAAGTTTTTTTCTCTTAATTCATGAGATGTGATAAATTTAATGTGAACAACATGTATTTATCTTCTTCATAACTACGGTATACAACTCATTGAACTCGACCAAGTAACGTTATTTAAGTGGAACGACGTTAACCCTTTTGTGCTGACTGATCACATGTTGGGACCTAATTATCATAAAGATTTAATGACACCATATGAATGACGCCCATTCGTCAATTATCGATGCGCCGTCATTAGCCAAGTGACGAATACATTAGCATACATGAATAGATTAGGCGGATTTGACCTTTCTTAATGCGCATGCGTGACACTGATCCACATTTATATTTTACCTGTGTGTAAAGCATATACACTGTAGGGGAGCATCGTACAAAATGAATAATGCATCGGGGGCTTCGGGCGCGTTCAAATCGTGCCCAAATGTTACAGCGTAATGGCGGCCGCTTTAGGGGCTTGCCCGAGACCCAAGGCCAGCGCACGGACACGCTTGGGTGATCAAGCCGCTCGCACGCGCGGATACAAAGGAGCGTTTCGCTCTCGGTAAACAATCTCGTTTCAGGGGTGTATTAGAAGCTCAACAATGCCGTCGTTAACGGGTTAAAGACACACCTATAGAGCATGTAACACATGTTAAATTCCTTGGTGTAACAATAGATGAAAAATTAACATGGAACCAACACACTGGCTTTGTTTGTAATAAATTAGCAAAAAATATCGGTGTACTATATAAACTACGTTCATATCCTAAAGAAATACTATTGTTACTTTTTAATTCATTAATTTTACCCTATCTGACTTATTGTGTACCTGTGTGGGGAAACTGTAGTGAACAAAACATGACTAGACTATTTAGAAAGCTGTTAGAATAATTTCTCACAGTGGTTATTATGCACACACAAAACCAATATTTTCTCGTTTTAAGGTTTTAAATATTTATAACCTATTTTTATATCAATGTGCAATATATATGTACTCATGTTTTTATCATCTGCTTCCTGCATCAATTCCAAATTATTATAATCTTAATGAACAAATTCATCATTATTAAACTAGAAACTTACATAATTATCATTTACCTAAGGCACGATTAACATCTTTTCAGAAAATCTATATTTTATACTGGACCTAAGATATGGAATGACTTGCCAAACCATATTAGACTAAGCCCATATTTAAAAAGCGTCTTAAACATCATTTACTTGATAAGTAATTATGTATTGTGTGTGCGCGTCTGGGGGCGTGTTTAGCCGTATGTCCGAGGACATTTTCGGACAGAGAACAAAAAAAAAATCATGAGAACAATGGTCCTCGGAAGCCGGACAATAGTCCTCGAACGTCGAACAATGAATTTGTGCCTTATTCCGTCGACTGTCCGAGGACGGAGGAACAATAGAGGAACAATACTTGTCCTCGGAAATAAAGCAATACAAGACGGGGTGTGTGTGTGTATGTGTGTGTGACCAGTTGCCCTCTCTGTGATTCATTGGAATTTCATACGTTCATTTGCACGTAGGTTGAAAATGAGGTGCGTTGCATGTGTCCAATTTAGAAGTGACGAATGCGTGCATGAACGCGAGAGTTGTCTTCTAGAACACCACGAGTTTCACCGATCTTTCTTACAGATGATATGGCAGAGCGACACCCCGGCATACATTTTCTTGGAGCGTGCTCATCAAACATAATTAAACATAATTAAATAAGTTTATAGCTTCAGTTTTAGCCTCAATGAGAGCTTCCCCGACAGTCACCATAACAGATGGAGCTTGAAGTAGATACCTGGACGAAAGGTGAAGGACTGCCGCCTTGTCGTCGTTTATAGTTAATTTATTTCTGCCTGCCCATTAGCGGATATCAGCTATGTATTTCTTGACTTGACGTACATCAGATCGCTCTGAGGGTTCGAGAGTCAAGTAAATCTGAGAGTCGTCAGGATATATCATTGACTGAATTCCATGCGCAGATATGATGTCCTGAATTGAAACTGAAGAAGTCTAGTTTACTCTTACCACGTGATTTCTTCCCTCAAGTTAAGAACTGAGATAATATCAATGAAAGAAGAGAATTCCTTATGTCCGCGCGTTGAATATTTAAGGCCGGGGCCATATTGTCGAAGTGCCGTGTGCAAAATTTAAAAGGATCACTAGATTAACGGTTTAGAAAAATGTAAACAAAACCGCCCCCAATCGAATTGTCACCAATCAAATATTAGGAGGTGACAGATCTATGGATATGCATGAAGGGGTGGTACTTGTACCGTACCAGTATGTCCAGCTCAGATTTTTTTTTTTTACGTTAATAATTCTCTCAGATATACAGTTTTTCTAAGTTGTTAATTTTTTGAAATATATGACATAATATATGCAAATTTTTAAGGTTTTTTTTGAATTGTTATAGTGTCTTGTCGGAATTTTTTATGTATTTATTTTTTATTTATTGGTTATTTGTATTAAGTATTCGATGATGTCATCTTCGCTAGGTGCATGACTGTGTGGAGTTTTATGGTGTGTTTATTTGTTGATGTGCATTTTTTAAAAGTAATATGAAGGGTTATAACTAAGATATGTTTGCAAAAATCCAGATACGACTGCGACCAAACGTTGTCGTTAGCCCCTGTTTTCATATTTCCATCGGAGCGCTATAATTTAACCCCCGGGTGCGCCGGACTGAGAGAACTAGTCCCACTCCGTACGATACGCACGCAGTGCATTCTCATGTGCTTTTGTGTAAATTCGGAGTAGGATTCTTTGCAGCAGTTTGTAGGAATCTAAATATTGTCTGGATAAATTGAATATTCATTCTGTAATCAGTTATTTATTTGTGATATGTGTAGAAGATTATGTGTGTGTGTGTGTGTGTGTGTGTGTGGGGGGGGGGGGGGTGGTTGGGTTGCTGATTTGTGGCCCACAGCTTGTGCCTCGCCAGGATTGGCTTCGTGAATGTAAAAAAAAATTGTCTATACGCCTTCTACATCACAAAGCCAGGCATCCTTCCCCAGCAATCTAATTGCGCATGGCAGGTCCTTCACCACAGCGTTTCCTCCTAGGGAAACGTTTGGAATTAGAATGTCTTTTTGATCGTACATATTTTTACCAAAAAATCCAAAAAAAGATCATAAGAAATTTCCGAGAACTCACCAGTGTTTGTGTGTATCCATGCCTCCTCTTGTCATGCAGATATGGCATGACAAAATGAAGTCTACCCCAATACACAACCTTGATTTAAAATTTAAAACAACAAGATGGTAAAGGTAATTAATGGTGCAATGTTGACTTTAACATCTATCTGTATTGATGCATGGGCACCAAAATATTGCAAGGTTAGGCTTATTTTTCAAACCTTGCTATAACTAAGGCAATGTAGAATACACTCATGGCAACCGCTGACTGAGTTGCTGTCAGTATTACCGGTAAAGTAATTAAAAGTTACTGCAATGAGAAGCAGTTTTACTATCTTGCTATCTTACAGTTACATTCATCTCTGAATTTCTTCATCCAGCTGATGACAAATTCAGTTTATTTATAAGGTTTCAACCTAGTACTCATAATGTGTATTTATGTACATGTATATTCATTATTTCAGAGAAAAAAGGGCAGACTGCCGTCAACCAGTGGACATGGATGTCTCTTTAGCAGCTTTCTGAAGGCAGAAAGTTCTGAATTGAACGGCGTCGAACTGGTTACGCAGCTTGAGAACTGAAACTGAAAACTGGTAATTTTACAAAAGATGCATCAATTAAATATCACAATGGTATTTGAAACTAATTTGAAATATAAATACATTAAATATTAAATAGAAAATAAATTTGAACATTTAAAAGTTCATTGCATAGTAATTATTTTGATGACATTGTGTACATTTGAGAACCTGCAATGATCAAGACTACCTGAATATCATTACAATTTCTTTAAATAGGAATGAAAGTAGGTCTCTAATTAACAATAAAAATGGGTTTCAAAAAGTGATATTTATGGACTCAATTACTGGAAAGACAATGTTAGAATATGAGTACATGTACAATAAATTATTTAAAAAAATACACATCAGTCAGAGGCAGCGGAACGTTAGGCTCGGACAATGGAAGTGGGGGGGGGGGGGGGGATTGCACCTTTTGTTTGGAGGACACAAAAGGTGCCCCCCTTCATTTCCATTGTCCGAGCCCAAAAATTCTGCCACCCTCTCGAACAGTGAAAGTGGGGGGGGGGGGGGGGCGGGGGACCTTTTGTTTGGCGGACGAAAGGTGCCCCCACTTTCATTGTCTGAGCCTGACGTTCCACCGCCTCTGACATTAGTAGATCTATATCATCTAGTCTACAACAATCAATTTTTCTAATAGCTAAACAGTTACATCTAGAGGAGAGCTAGCAACCTCAATGTTGCTACTGGGTGATCAAGGGCATGGTGGGATACATTAAATAATCACTAGTGGACAGATTTCTTCCCATAGCACAAAATTGAAAACTTTTTTAAAGACCTGGTCCGGTGACTGAACAACTATATATCAATGGAAAGCTTATTGGACGTAGAATACAAAAATATATGATTAAGACCAATGAGACATTTCGTAATTGCACAATAGGCAAAACAAAAAATAATTTTCAGCCTCCCCGCCATTTACGGGTGAGCCGGTCCGAAATAAATCGCAAGCGCTATGACGTCATCTTATGAAGACCCGCTAGAACTTGAACTTAGTACTAGAAGGCCGCGACGCAAGCGTGCATGTATTTGTACATAAACAACACAAGTTGAGCAGGGAGAAGTCCATTGAACGCTGCATAATAAAGTTTCTTTACAAAAGTTTTGAGTTGTCATGGCCTCAGGTGTGATCGAAGAAGATCAGGATGATTTGCTGATGGACTGTGAATACGAGGGGGTAGAGGATGGTGAGGAAGTAAGTGGAGAAGATGAGGGAAACGATGAAAGTGAATCGAGTTCTGGCAGCGGCAGTAGTGATAGTGACGAGGACAATAGTGATCTGGCCGGTGATGAAGACGGGGATGCTGCCGCAGGTGAAGGGGCAAGGTTAGGGGTAGTTACTAGTAGCGTGGGAGTATGAGCCACTGCCAAGATGAGGACTGGGAGAAAATGTAGGAGATAGAGATTTGCAAAACCGTGACAACAGAATGCATGGAAATGTAGAAGATTGGTGAGTTTTGTGATTTCTTGTTGATGATTTCTATAATGATCAGAAACTATCAATAGCAGAATGTTTACAATGAGCAAACTCTCTCACCATGCTCACCTAGAGCTAGACTAAATTTTCACTTGATCTGGCGGATATAAATGGCGACTGGGCTTAACGAATTTGGCCATTTGTGATTTATATATAAAGTATTTCTTCAAAATGAACCAATATTTTGAGCTTGGCTGTAGGGCCAATAAATTTAACGCGAGGACATCGTCGACTGTCAACTTCGACAACCGCGGCCATAGCTATAGTATACCTACTAACCTAGCGTTCGCGATGTAACTTCAGGGTTTTGAAGCACTTGAATTCCACCGGAATTCCAGATTTCAAACCACTATTTCTCATCCGCATGGCAATTTCTGGATAAATAGTGGTGATTTTCCTCTCCTGTGTCCCCTAAGCTTCAGATTGATATATAATTCACCTATTTGATTTCTCGGTTCGGACCAGGTCTTTAAATTGTCTTCCATGCATACAGATGCCAGAGGTAACCTGCACATTGGATTCTTCTGATTCTATGCCTGGCTAGTACAGTCAGCCATAACTGCTAATATTCTGAAGAAAGCTGCTGTCATTCTTAATCCTGGCATTACATCACTTGCAAAGGACCAGCTAAAGGTAGGTGAATGTATTGTAATCTGAAACTCTTTTAGTCTTATGAAACATTTCCATTAGTCACTAGTTTCTTTTTTTCTACATAAACTATCAAGTTAATGACAAGTTCAAATGAATCTTAGAATGAGTACTAACTGACTAGGCCCCCCCCCCCCCGAATAAACAAAGACGAAATTGTCTTACATTGCCTGGGTCATAATAACACTATGAACATGGCGAACATAGAAGCGAACAAAATATACAGCTCCCCATTGTACCTTCCACAATTGCTCTGGTTGACAAAAGAATATCCCTTGATTGCTATTATGTAAAAGTATATAGAACAGGTGTCACTTGTATATTCACCTGTTCTACTTATTTTACAAAATAGAAATGAAGGGATGTTCTTTTGTCCACCAGAGCAATTGTGGAGGGTACAGTGAGGAGCTGTGTATTTTGTCCGCTCTCTTTGTCATCGTGTTCATAGTGTAAGCACCTGTGTATTATCATGATCTCTTTTTTTGTTCAATTACCATGCATAAACATGTAACAGTAATGGCTTTTTATTCCTTTGACTATTAACTTAATCTCTTATGCATTGTATTTCTTTAGATCAGGCACAACAATACTTTCTGTTTTTAAATACCTATGCTGATTTCGAACATGATGGTGTTAGACAAAATGTTGATATACATATACGTGCACAAAATAAAAGTAAATAAAAATTAGAAAGAAAAAAAAATTAAAAATTAAAAAAAATCAATAATGAACAGGGAATAGATTTGCCTTTTCCAGAATCATTCAGCTGAGTAATAGGGGACAACAAATTAAAGTCTCTCATCAACTGATTCTTCTTTTTCAGTTCTTCTAACTGTTTGCAGTATACGTGAGGATTACTCCATGTAGACTGGACCTTGACTGACTGCAGGGTTCTCCTGGTATCCACAAAGGCCACCGCAGACTGTATTCAGCTGTAAATCCTCCTTCTTGTTCACAAATGAAGCCGAAGGGAGCTTTCCATTTCCACATACATGTACATGGAATGAAGCATGATTAAAAAGTAGCAATAGATCAGGGCAGTTCTAAGCTGTATTTTGGTCATTTGGTATCCCATATGGTACAGGAATTATGGAGTTCTGAACATTATTGACATCAAAAGTGTACCTTGGACTTGCCCATCAAACAAATAAAAGAAAGAATCAGCAAGAATACGATGGCATGGACTTCTTAGATTCAGAACATTCCATTGTTTTAACTGAAAGACAAGTTACAATGATACAACCTACCATTTAAGCATCCTTGCCTCTTTCTTGTTTTCTGTATATCGTCTCACATGATGAAATGTTAATGTTACCTCCTCATCTTGATATTATAATGAAATAGTTAAGATACAAACTGTAATGGTACAAAGCTTTGTACATGTATATTTACTGTTCTCTGTCCTAGAAGAGCAAATAATGCTGTCTCTCCATTATCAGAGATATGAAAATATTTTTATGTGCAATATTCTGTTTATTACATACATGTATATGTACATGGAACATACATATTGAAGACATTGTTTGTTATAATAAAATGTGGCACTCTCAGACATTTTATCTCACTGAATGCTTGACATGCCAATCATGTAGGGTTCATTCACCTCTCGGCACGGACTCACCAGGTGCATTTTTTCTCCATCCATGCTTTCCCCCTGTCACTGAAACAAATTCAGTTGATCAAAGACTATTGGCATGGCTTGCTGAACTGAGAAATGTTTTTCATGACTTATTTTTATTTATTTTTATCCTGATGTTTATACCCTCTTTGCATTCTTCAGCAAATGATTTTCTTCTGTTTTCCATATTTTGCAAAAGATGACCAATGTGAGTTTATTTCTGGTATTGTAACAAAGGATGGCACATACTGTACTTTAATCTTGTTCATTAAAATGACAATGATTATGTTTTAAGGGAAATGTATATTGCAGTATAATAATTCTTGTGATTGTAATTGGTAGTAAAATATCTCACAATCTTTTGATATTATACAACCTTTGTATTTATTCTCTCTCCCTCTCTTTCTCTCTCTCTATCATTGTTTCCTCTTCACCCCCATGTTCCCCTTTCTTTAGTTTCTCTTTCAAATTATAAATGACATGTTAATGAGGGATGTTATGATTCAATCATAGCATAACATTATCATTATTGTTTTGTTAATACATTTGGATATTCTTTTGTAAATTTTGAGTTTATACATGTACACGTACAACTTGAAATAAATAGTGATAGTGAAATACTGTATAGAAATAACAAATAATATTGTAACCCCAAGGTAAATTTGCAGTGATGTAAGTTGAGTGTGAGAGGAGTGCGTGTGTTGATTAACTGAAAGTGGCTGTGTGGTCTTGATATGATGCATGAATGTCACCAGTTTGAATATGGGGTACATGTATGTTGAGTTTGTATTTCCTTTGGGTTAAACTAAGAATCCAGGGGCAGATTCAGTACATGTATTTTGAAATGGGGGGGGGGGGGATTCTGCAAGTTTGTACTAATTCAAAATTTCCAGAGGGAATTACCCCCCCCCCCCCCCCCCCCCCCCCCCATTGTTGCCCTGTATCACCCACGCACCACACACACAGATATACATGTTGATCTTTGTAAAAAAATAAAATAAAAGGGGTCCAGACTTCATGACCCCCCTCTCTGATCCCTGGCATGTGTGGCACGTTATCCTGAGCTACCCCACCACTTGATCGGCTACAAAGGCTATATGGGGATTTCAAACCCTGGACCATTTCTCAAAAAAACTCAGAATAAAAGGAATATGCAGGCAAATGCATCAAAGTTTCCAAAAAAGTAGGCAGCAACACACAGAAAAACTCCGACAATTATGACAGAAATGAAATAATAAGCGTCAAATTTGTGAATTTTGCGTAGAAACGTATGTATATCGTACGCGCGTCTACCGTGCGCCCAGCCACGCACGGCCATCCGTTCGCGCTCCTTAAACTTTCAGAATCTCCGATCCGTCCGCGCGGACATACGTGTATAGAAGTCTGCAGCAGTATGGTTATTCTTCTTAGATGTAGGAGGTCTATATCCAATGACTAGACGGATATGGTTTGCAGATGTATTCAAACGAAGGGAAGGATCCTTGTCATTAGCAAAGACATCGAAAGCCTTGTGCAAGATTACACCAACGCCTCTACCTGTAGACGTTGCACATGGGACATGATGAAATCATAGTTCACTAATATCTTGCGGATAGGTTCGATGACATGTGATATCTGTCTGTGTCACTTAACCAGGTCTCTGTAAGGGCTTACACATCAATAAGATTTTGCATGACTTAGTCGCACACGGTTGTCCCCTTTCCCCTAGCTTTGATCGACCTCGCTTTCTAAAGTGCCAAACGTGCATGATGAAGTCCAAGACGTTTTTTATTAGCTCGTTTTCCAAGAGAATGACATGAGCGCGTATCTTAAGATATAGGAGAAGGAATGAGTCGAGGTGGAGCAGACGATGTCGTTCTTGCGACCTTCACACCTCCTCTGCTTGTGCGACCTTTAACAACGTGAGGTCGAATAGTTACTCCCATGGTTTGTCGTCAATCGAATCGTCAATTAAATAGAATTTTCTTAATAGCCCTATTGATATAAAACAAAAAGGTTTCTGGCGATGTACTTTAGATTTGGCTAAGATCGTTTGTTGGTGGTCCCATTCATCCCAGGCGGAATAAAAAGCCCAGAGGTGGTATTCTGAGATTTATTTTATCTTGATTTTAGTGAAAAGATTTTAATTGTCATAACAACGTTTAAATTGCAACATTTCATTGGTGTTTGCACAGATGAATTCCGCGTACACAGCCACTTTTGCGCAGTCATTAACCAATGATGCGCCATAAAAAACAAGTATTTTGGTCCTCTCTTTCTGATAATCTTGGATACAACTTTCGGTAGGTGGGTGTTTACCACCATCTATCAGAGTGCTTGCCTAGTACCGCCTTGGGAAAGCCTCCATCTATAGTGGAACAGTATAGATAGGCCTACCCGTCTTCCCGGATGTTTCGCGGCCATCTTGAGGGTCTGAAAAAGAACTCTCCTGAGTTTGGAGAGAACTCTCATTCTTTCCGTTCTTAGATTCTTTGCAGGGACGTTTATTGCAGCAACATAGATCACTAAGCAGCTTGCGAAATTCGGTTAGCCAAGTCCAGTAAATGATTGGATTTATAATTCCGTTTAACCCCCATAAGGCCCAAGAAAAGTTTGATAAAAAGAGAAACCAAAAATAATATACAGAGGCGCTAATGTTGAAAGTCCAGTCTAATCGCACGTAATTAATAAAGAAACAAAAACTAAGTGGTAAGAAACAGACAAAATTTGTCCCAACAACAAGGGCAAAAGTCGTCAGCACTTTCTTATTCTGCTTGACTCGCTGTTCCAACATACGACCTGATATACCTGCCTTACGCGCTGCGCCTGCAATTGTCCGATACACGACAGCATAGCAAACAACGCAAAGACCATACGATATAACGGTCGCAATGGATATCATGAGATTTTGGAAACGTGAATCCTGGTTGACTGATTCAGTAGCGAAGAAAGCGGCGATGGGCATAGCCCAGGTGAGCACACAGGCGGCGATACAGCGACAAGCCGAGACGAGATTACGCTTGTTGAATGGGTCGAAACGGATGATGATGAAACGTTGAATAGCCACAGATATGGTATTGCATATCCCGATTATGATCAATGCTCGTAAAACCAAGCCAACGTCTCTTATCTGAAAAGATAGAAGGACTAAATATTTCTCCTTCAATCCACATGCGTATATACGAATATGTAGGTCATAGAGTATTGTACCCTTATAGCCTGGGATATCGCGAAATAGTCACCCCAAAACGTATGACCCCTTAAAATTACTTAGGCCACCTAAGCCATTACCCCCTCCCCCCAACAAAAAAAAAAGGGGGGGGGGGGAGGAGGAAAAAGAAAAAAAGAAAGAAAAGGGTTTACAGCTTCGGGGTTTGGCCTAGATCGGAACTCCCAAAACAGAATGCCAAGTCGGGTCAATTTCACTCCATCTCCCCCTTGCAGCAATTTTTTTTTTCAAAAAGGATGTAGTATGAATGCGCATGAACGCGAAAAATCTTACAAAAATTTCCGCCGGGATGGGGTGTCAGACACCCCTTACAATTGCGTTCATTTTTACCCTTAAAGCCCATTGACCAACACCTTGTCGGAAGGAAGAGCTATCGTAATTGTTGTACATTTCAAAATTTAAAAACGGACGTTCTGTCGGGGTCCACGAATCCCAAGCATTGCTTTTTAGCGGTGCCAGGTAAAAATGCCAGAGGAATAAATGCCAGAGGTAGAAATGCCAGAGGAAAAAATGCCAGAGGTAAAAATGCCAAAGGTAAAAATGCCAGTGGTAAAAATGCCAGAGGAAAAAATGCCAGAGGTAAAGATGCCAGAGGAAAAAAATGTCAGAACAAAAAATGCCAGAGATAAAAATGCCAGAGGTAAAATGACAGAGATAAACACGCGATGGGTGATGTCAGTAACAAAAAGTAAAGAGGCAAAATATGCCCGCTGCATACTAGGAGGATATAGGTGAAAAATCAAGAGGTGAAATATAAAGAAGGTCAAAAAGCAGACCTGTCATCTGCTTACATTTTACTTTTTAGACTATTTGGTTTGACCGCGTTTTTCTTTTCGAACTGTTGGACTCTGGACTCTAGATCGTAGACCCGGCTTTTTTTTAATCGACGTACGATTTCATTATCCCAAATGGAATTTGGAACTAGAAGGAAGTCTGCAACTGAATTTTAGGTTTAGAGAAGGGAAAGGAGGTATGCAAAAATGACATCATCCTAAAGTGGGGTAAATACGAACCTTTTAGAAATTATGAACCTTTGGATAAACGAACCTTCGGAATAATGCACAAATGTTCGGAATTTTGAACCCCCAGGCATGGGAAATTAATGTTTTGGAAATACGAACCTTCGGAAAAACGAGATGCCCCCACATTATGATACTAACTGTATAACCTAAGGACACAATACCTGTACCTGTGGTAAAATAACTTGTACCAAATGATCTTGACTAGTTTGCTTTTCGCTATCTGTACATGCACCTGCACTTTTTCTTCTTTTTCAGTTCTTCCTTCTTCAACAAATGTACCGGTCGTCACACAAACATCGAGCATTACAGACTCGTCAACATTAATACGTGGGGGGGGGGGGGGCTCATGCACATTAAGTTATAAACAAGATGCAGATATATTCAAACTGAATTAAAAGTGAAAAAAAATAATATAATATTGAAGTGTTTAACAAAAAAGGGTAGTCAACTGAAAGCGAGTGGCAAACAATGCATGCATGCTATATCCGGGCCCGGGGGGGGGGGGGGGATTGGGGGTACTAGCATTTTTTTCCTCTGGCATTTTAACCACTGGCATTTTTACCACTGGCATTTTTACCTCTGGTATTTTTACCTCTGGCATTTTTACCTCTGGCATTTTTACACCGAAACTTTTTAGCGGACCCCCCATTTCCCCAGAAATTAAGAATTTCTTTTAACAATACCTTATAACAATCTATATTTATATGAACAGCATATTTTTTGTCATATTTTCTGTAATAATATCTGTTATGCCATTGTTTTCCTTTCCGTTGGAAATGAAATAAATATGAATTTGAATTTTAAAAAGTGTATATTATGCAAATTTAGAGAAGGCATTTGCCAAACAGTCGGGTAATGTCGGTCTGCGTTGGTCTAAATTAGCAGCAAATTTGTGTATGGTATCTACTCGCGCGTTGTTTCAGCTGAGAACGTGACAGTACGCTTGAAGTGTCGTCATAATTTCATAATCATTTGAAATAGTGCACATGGGAGATGGGAGCAGAATATAATATAGGTTTTCCCGGTCAAATTCATCAAAACAGCAGCCAAATTGATATACAATCGCTCGATTTCATTTGAATTTGAATGCTCATCAAGATCAACATTCAATTGCCTAAAATGAGCATTAAATTTGATTTTTAGGGCAAGCGATCGCATACTTCCATCGTGCAATTGGATAAAATGAGCATTCAAATTAGAATTTTACCCAGTGAGCAATCACGGGAGCTTTGGGTCGTGAACATTTGGAAATTCGATTTCATCAACAGACAAGCATGTTCGCGATTTAAGCCATGGATTTAACAATACAATCCTTCCCTTCGAATTTTCAAATTGTCTTTACAAGATAAGATTTAAAAACAAAATGTAAGTCATGCTTATACAGTGTCATAGATAGGAATAAATGATGATTATGAAAACTTATGTTTAATACAGGTTTTCCCGCCCGGCTTATCTCGAAAGAGTGCGGTGCGGAGCGGCGCGGTGATGAGCGTTCAACGCACCCTTTCGAGACAAGCGGGGGGCTTTTCTCGAAAGGGTGCGTTAACTAGTCTTCCACATCAGTCGTTTATAATAAAATTAAAATAACGAAATATCATCTATTTTCTAACTGAACGTGGAATTTAGCTTGCATGTGTTTAAAAAGAGGCAATATCGTGATACAGACCCCGCAACTTACCCGTCTTGTAATCGATCTTCTTAGACGTTTAACTTCAGCCAACTCACTAGTTATACTCGTGTTACAAGCCCCGCGCAACCACGTTTAACAACTTACAAAACGGAAATGGGGCCTGTATCACGATTTAACATTATAAACTCGTGAACAAAATGAAGACAGACAACATGGTAGTGGGGCTTCACGATTACATATAAGGGCATAGTTGCAAGGGAGGTGATAAAGGCAGGGACGGATCCGAATCGGCCGGGGCCCCCTTTTGAAACACTTAAGTACACAATAAAACAAATTGGGGGGGGGGGGGCGGAGGGGGGAATTGCAAGGGAGGGGTTCAAGGGATATAAGGGGATACCCCCAATATCTATTTTTTTAATCGGAGACTCCCTCAATATGTATTTTTGAGGGAGTAATGGCGAGGGGGGGGGGGGGGGTAATTGCAAGGGAGGGGATAAAGGTATGGGCATCCGGATCCAGGGGCTAAAGCGGCTGTGCCCCCCTTTAAAATCCAAGTGGCATGCCTTAACGAAATAATTGCCTCTTTTTTTGGCGGTGGTGGGGGGATTGCAAGGGAGGGGTTACAATGATATATAAGGGGATACTTCCCCCAATATTTAAATCTTTTTTTGGGGGGGGGGGTGATTGCAAGGGAGGGGATAAAGGCTTGGGCGGATCCCGGGGGAGGCAGAATAGGCCGCGGCCCCCTTTTGAAACCCTTAACTACACAAAACAAATTACCCCCGGAAATTACCTCCTTAATTTATTTTTATTTGGAGGACAGGCGGAGGGGGAATTGCAAAGGAGGGGCTTAAACGATATAAGGGGATACTTTCCTCCAATATTTTATTAAGTATAAAGCGGAGATAAAGAGATATACTTTCCCCCAGTATTAAACATTTGGCTAATGGCTAGGGAGGGAATAAGGGGGATATATAAGGGGATATTCACTTGCTTTTTTTCTGGGGGTACATGTAATTGCAAGGAAGGGGATAAAGGCATGGACAGATCCAGGGGGAGGCAGAATAGGACGTGCCCCCTCCCCCTTTTAGTTGATCTGGGTTTTTTATGCTTTATTCATTTCAATTAACATGTACAGATTAATCAAAACAATGGTCAAAAAGAAAAAGAAACAAAAGGAGAAAAAAATGGGGGGTGGGGGGGGGGGGGGGAATGGTTGTTCTTTTTGGGGCAGATTGTGTGGGGGTAGTTGCCCCGGTACATCATGCGTTATTATTTAAATGAACAGATGAATAAAATGACGTAATATTTTTTTTTTTTTTTTTTTTTTTTTGGGGGGGGGGGGGGTACTGCGCTGAAGTGGCAGATAAAAATTAAATTAAATTAAAAGGGGGTCCAACTGAAAAGCAAAGCAAAAACAAAAAAAGGCGGGGGTGTCCTCAGGAACAAAAGAGGGGTTGTGGGGGGGGGGGGGGGGTGGTTGACAGCCCCCGTCCGGTACGCCCACGAATAAATAAATCAAGAATATATGAATACATGTACATTTCAACCCCCCCCCCCCCCCCCCCCCCCATTTCTGTTTTGTAAGTTGTTCAACGTGGTTGCGCGGGGCTTGTAAAACGAGTATAACTAGTGAGTTGGCTGAAGTTAGACGTCTAAGAAGATCGATTACAAGACGGGGAAGTTGCGGGGCCTGTATCACGATATTGCCTCTTTTTAAACACATGCAAGCTAAATTCCACGTTCAGTTAGAAAATAGATGAGATTTCGTTATTTTAATTTTATTATAGGTTTTCCCGCCCATTTTCATCAGAGTTGCATTCGAATTCATGAATAGGCGCTCAAGTTCGAACCATTTTCGTCAACTCTCTGCTCTCATAGTTCATTTTCATTCTTTGAGTATTAAATTTCGTTTTATATCATTCCTTTTAAATTTTATTTCATTCAATTTAGAGAGAAATTCATTCAATTCAACGACGCAAAGTTGTCATTCAATTTCGCGCCAGCTGGATAGACGTTCAATTTCGTCCCAAATACCAATTTCAATTTCATTTATAGGCACACACCTTCGCACTTTGAACGTTCGAATTCAATTAACATAAACAAGTTCTGTTGTTCTATGTAATTCTTACCTCATTTTTTCACGTCATATGCATCCCTTTTCACTGTTTTTGATTAAATAATTTCCTTCTCATATTTTAAAACTTTCATTTTCAAAGTTTATTTTTATCATATTTCATGTTTATTCCTAGAGCGTCCGCCAGTTCTAGGTAGTCTTGCTTGTTGTCAAATGCTTCAGCTAACCTAATTCTGTCCGTATTCGAGATATTCATGTAATCTCCTCGAGCCGCCACCATAGTCGTGCATAAATTAATTGTATACAGGCCCCTGGGAGGCGGGGTGCTGGGGGTGTGCAGCACCCCCAGAATTTTTTGAGTGGTTGCACATCACCCCCTAGGATGCGGGGGTGCTGTAGCCAGCAAAATGCTTATGACTCTTTTTTGCTTGCTTGTCAAAGATTTTTGGAGTTAAAAAGACACCCCAAAACGTCGAGGACTTTTTTTTTTGCTTGTCAGAAAATTTTGTGAATATCACAAAATCCTGGATCCCCCACTGGCTGTAGCACCCCCAGTTTTCTATATTGGACACTTTCACTTAAAACAACTTCATCGTTTGCCCCGGGCGCCATTCATAGATAAGCCACTGCATACCAAAAAAAATCTGCTCACAGCACCCCCAGTAACAAAATCGTTCCCAGTAACGAAAAACACTGCCCAAATGCTGAAAATGCTTGCCTATTCGTGAATCTGAATTCCCAAACGTTCATCAGGGCAGAGCAGGTGCGAATTTGAATGCATTTTACGTGCATTTTTAATTTGAACGCGCTTTTTACACGTTTATTTGAGAAAATTATGAAATCGCATGCTAATGAAATTAAATTGAATGAACTAGTTAGCTTTTTGAATGTTGATCTCGGTGATCATTCAAATTCGCTCGAAATTGAATGATTGCATTGTTAAATCGGATGCAATTTTGACGAAATTGGGCGGGAAAACCTATATAAACGACTGATGTCGAAGACTAGTTAACGCACCCTTTCGAGAAAAGCCCCTCCCCCCGCTTGTCTCGTAAGGGTGCGTTAACGCGCCACTCCGTTCTCAACGCACCCTTTCGAGACAAGCGGGGGGGGGGGACTTTTCTCGAAAGGGTGCGTTGAACGCTCCCCACCGCGCCGCTCCGCACCGCACCCTTTCGAGATAAGCCTTCCCGCCCAGTTTTGTGAAAATTGCATCCGATTTAACAATGCGATCATTAAATTTCGAGGGAATTTGAATGCAATTTCATAATTTCCTCACATAAACGTGTAAACAGCGCGTTCAAATTAAAAACGCATGAAAAATGTATTCAAATTCGCACCAGCACCGCCCTGATGGACATTAAGGAATTCAAATTCATTAATTGGCTATCATTTATTGCATTAGGGCAGTGTTTTTCGTTACTGCTTATGTTCTTTGTAATCCGCATGTGTTTGAATAAATTATGCCAACTTTATGTACTTTGAAATGGAACCTTTGCCAATATATTGAACTTTCTCATTCCTCTGACAAACCGTCATCGAAGCAACAACTCGTATAACTCCACTATACACATACAATTCATTTATACACGACTATGGCGGTGGCTCGAGGAGAGTACATGAATATCTCGAATACGGACAGAGCTAGGTTGGCTGAAACATTTGACAACCAGCAAGACTACTTAGAACTGGTCGACACTCTAGGAATAAACATGAAATATGATTAAAATAAACTTTGAAAATGAAAGTTTGAAAATGAGAAGGAAATTATATAATCAAAAACAGTGAAAAGGGGTGCATATGACATTAAGAGAATGAGGTAAGAATTACATAAAACTACAGTTAATATGTTAATTGAATTCAAACGTTCAAAGTGGGAACGTGTGTGCCAAATAAATGAATTTGAAATTGGTATGTGGGACGAAATTGAACGTCTATCCAGCTGGCGCGAAATTGAATGACAACTTTGCGTCGTTAATTTGAATGAATTTCTCTCTAAATGAAATAAAAGTTAAAAGGAATGATATAAAACGAAATTGAATGCTCAAAGAATGAAAATGAACCATGAGAGCAGAGAGTTGACGAAAATCGTTCGAACTGGAACGCCTATTCATGAATTCGAATGCAACTCTGATGAAATTGGGCGGGAAACCTATACTCTACAAAAATGTAAAATGGTGGATCATAAGAAAGTTGATAAACAAACGCAAGCGCCGCGGAATGATATCTGACTACGAAGTACAGTGGGGTTGCTCGAGCCCCGTTAGCACCCCTCCTATTTTGGGGACCCTGTAGTTATCAAAAACAAAAATAAGAAATGACAAAGCGAATGGTTGAACTGAAAAAATAAGATTAGACAAAATAAACAAGGCAGACCATATGATGTGAAAGGCTTCTTTGAATATGCTGTAGAATGCTGTACACATTTGAAACTATACAGTATACGAACAATTATGGGTAGTCCAATTATTCGTTTTTACACCATTACATGAATTCATCATTTTGAGAAAAAAAATTACATTTGAAAACAGAATGCTTAAATTTCGAGGGGGAAAATGGAGAAGTTAGATTTATAAAAAGGCAATGCCCTGCTAATTTCTGTAATTCTTGTACCTGTTTGAAAATTAACTTGCTAACTTGACTGCCTATTAACGAAAAGGTAAGTAAAACTCGAGCAAGATTCCGCACCCTAGTCGTCGTATATTAATCTGAATGAAGCTTTGGCCTCTTTAAATTGAACAACGATAAATTAATTTTGATGTTCGAAGCACATTTTCCGAAGCTGGAAAATGAATTTGAACGCCTGAAATTATGAAATATATAATATGAACCAAAGGAGTAAATGGGTATAAATGAGTAAATGATTTGGAGTGAAAGTGTAAATGTTTGAAGAATGAAATGAATTCCGGTTGCATCACTCTTTCACTTTGTCATTTCTTGTTTTATTACGAAACTTCAGTGACATTGTGCATCAATATTTCGTCCCTATTTTTCAACGCAATAATGCTGTACATTCCTATCCAACTAGGCAAACAAACCATTTCCACCTCCCCCGAACTCGCACCTTTTTCGCAAACAAAACAATCACCTTTACTGGACCTAAATTCTGGAACAGCCTGAATAACGAACTAGTTGATAACCCCTCCAACAATTCTTTTAAACGGAAGCTAAGGTGTTACCTCTTAAGTAAGTACATGTATGTATGAATATTCATATCATGTTGGATCGTACAGGTGGTTACATTGACTCTGCTTGTGTAACACTGTCATGTCTTTACATTTTTTTTCTTCTCCCTCTTCTTCTTTTGCTTTTCTTCGTTTTCTCTTTTTCTTTTCTTCATCTTCTTTTCTTTTTTTTCTTTTTTTCTTCTTCTTCTCGTTCGTCTTTTCGTTTCTTTACTCCACATTCTGAGCTTTGCTCTCCTTGTACGTTTTATAAATCTGATATTTCTAGTCCTTCCCCTCTTTTCATCGCATCCCAATCTGAATCACTCTATACGGGAGCCTAATCATTTACAAGCAATGCTTTTTATTTAGGCTCCCCACATTTTACATATTTCCTCTTTTGCCAGTCGTTTATACATTTCTCAAACTTTTTACCTATTTACTGTACATTATACTTAATCTGAGTTCTTTTGAAATTGACAGTTATGCTTGTAAAATAACTTCTGAAAAATTGTTTTGATGTAAATGTGGAATGTGGAACAAATAAACTTCAAACAAACTTCAAACTTTGTATAATACAGATCATAAGTATAAAGAATATTAACAATCACATAAACTTTGTGTTAATTCAACTATAAATTAACAAACATTCAGAATAATGCAACACACGTACAAGGCTCGCCAGCAATCGTCAGAAATTTTGATGAATTGGTGAATTTACACCTGATACCAGAATTTAAGGCTCTAAACATAGACTGTGGGCGGAGCCAGCACCAGCGCCCAGGGAAGTGTGAGCCCAGCCCCCGGGTGATCCCAGGACAGGCTTTACCTTCCCGCACCGACGATGCACCTTTCTATGAATGTATTTATGTTTCTGGATGTAACTTGTGAATACCGCGAATTTCCATTGCTCTTCAAGTGCAATAAAGATATACCTTATGAAAAAAGAATCAGAACTTACATATTTGTATTGAATATATTCATGCAGCGTGAGGATGATGACGATAGATGATGACACGCAATCAACCAAGGCGATGTTGCAGGTAAATATGTTGTATGACTTCCTCAGCCTCCTAACTGCGATGACGACGACTACTGTGGCGAGGTTCAAGACGACACTTATGCAGTGTACGGCTGGGATGATCATATTTGGGTCCAACTGATACATTACGAGTACTGGGAATTGCACAAACTTCGAGTAGAAAATGTGTTGGTGAAAAGAACCAAGACGTGACTGTCTTCGAATTCTTCTTCTTCAAATACTGTTAGATTTCGAAATAGGAAGGACAGCATATATATTTTTATATATTTAAAGAGAGAGAGAGAGAAAAAAAAATGTATCATTAAAATAAGACGACGACGTGAATGGAAAAAGCACCAAAACGTACAGAAGATAGAAGTGCTTATGCAGTTATTAATGAATGTTTCCCCTTTTGTCGTTGAACCCTTGACCTTTCGTTCTAATAGAATTTTTCCCGAGTGAATCTAAGCTCGTTAAGGACAGTGCTCTTAATTTCAGACATTTTTACTTTGTATTACTCCTTGTAAAAGTTTTATTCGAACTTTTCAGCCTTTGAAAGAGGTCCTTTTTATATTTTCAATATCTTTAAGAAGGAAATAAAATTATGGTATAACACCACAGGCATAATAATTATTTAAACGTTATATCGTTTAAAGTAATACATGAGATTCACTACCCACTCATACATTGATTTCCTTCATCCTTGAATTGTATTGGGTTGAGTCAACAAGAAGCCTACCCTGGACTCTATTTACGGCAGACCACTTATAGAAAACAAGTAACGTCGTTAGAGGCACCTAAGCATTGATAGCAAATGTCCATTTATTACTTTGTTGCCTTTAACAAAGCCCTTTAAAATGAAAGCATGATCCTCAGTCTACACCCACTTCCAACTCCCACTTTTCTCATTTTCTCTCTTACGCTTTGTCTTTCTGTATCTCTCACAAATTTCTGATGATCAATGAGCAAACAGTCATTATCCAGTCAAAGTATTACTCTTGACAAAATATCACGCGATAGTATTTCTTAAAGACCTCAGCCTGACCGAATTTTGAAATACCCTTTATTCATCCACGGGGAGCTATATATTTTCTGAACAAATTGAAACCAACTTCATGAGATTCCGTTTCCTGTGGAATGAGTAACAGCGTCCCGAATGTTGAGCCCCGGTGGTTTGGGCCCCGTCTCTGAGGAACGCTACTTTGCGGGGGGGGGGGGTGAAAATTTGATGACGACATATCGTGTAGACGCACTCGGAGCTGTATGCATGACATGTCGTCACACGTCTAGCGACCCCCTGCAGTGTTACGCCATAGGGAGGGGGCGGACCAAAAAAAATTATCTTTTTTATTTTTTATGGATAAACGGAGACGAAAATTTATGAATAACCAGGGTAATTATATTCTTTGTTTACTAAGCTTTACGTCAATATATGGTTGTTTTGGGTCAGGCTGAGGTCTTTAAAGGAGAAATCAAGCATTTTTTCTGCAATACCTAGCCATCTACACGATTTGTTGAAAGGTTCAGACAAATATTTAAAGAATTGGCCTAACGATCTACAAAGTATATTTTGCCCTCAAACAGTTGATGATTAAGGCTGACTTACACGAAACAATTTCGCAAAATGACTGACATACATACTAGTTAAATAGTCTGTTGATAAAATTATTGAGACATTAAACAGAATTGCATGAAATATATCCAAGCAGGTTAGCTTGAACGTTACCATGCACGTCATTTAAGTACTTACCTTAAACTTCAAACAGACTGTGTATTTGCAAGAATTGTGTGCCAGGTTAAATGGGATAATAAGCCCATTGTAAAAAAAAAAGACAGATGGGGAAAAGGCTGAGGGACTTGATTCTATTCACTCATGTCACTGTTTTTTTTTCTAAAGCATGCTCTCACTTTAGAACTAGAATTGAAGTCTAAATAGATGACGATGCATCATCGTGGTATACCGCCACACTTGTGAAAAGTTAATGAATAGTTCATAGCCTATCTTAAGAACGATGAAATATAATGTTGGTGTTATTGTCGTTGAAAAGTGAGGATGACTTGTGATTCGATCAAGCTCTTGGTTTTTCAGCGCATGATATTTGATTTGATTTTATTCTGAATCTTTCGGCAGTGCTCTGATTGGTCGGTATTAATGTTTGGTTTGTTTGCATATCAATTACGTTGTGGCCAATTGAACTGAAAATGTTCACTTGTCAAAAATAATAGAATTGGTGATAATTAGTCCAGGAATATTAGTGCTACCGTGGCAAATTATGTATCAAACAAACGATGCCACAGTGTTTATAGTGTTATACTGCCCTCTTATGGCATGGTTATATTTATGTAATGTTTTTATTTTGATAAGGATAATGATATTGTATTTCTTGAACCGCCCGTCATGGGGACATGTTAGAAATACCACCAAGGCAATATTTGGCATAAACAAAGGAAAGAAGAGGGAAAAAAATGAGATAGAGAGAGAGAGAGGTATATAATATGCAGGCTATATGATAAGGTGTATATAATACACAGCCATTAATTATCAACTACATAACATTAAAGGCAGATTCACATGCGATGAAAACTTGATAAATATAGACAAAAATGGAACTTATCTACTATTTTTTTATCAATACATTATGACATATTAAAACGTAGACGTAATGATTTTACAAAACCGTGAAAGATTATTCAGTTCTTTGTTTTCTTTATGTTAGACAACTTATACATTTCTTTTTAATATTACGTCGTTTACTAAAATATGACTTGATAAAAACTTTCCGGGTTATATCATAAGCAGCACCTTTGAACAAATAATGAAATGTTTCACAAAAAGTTTTTTAAACAGAGAATTTTATCAAATAATGAAATTCTTCTCCCTGTTCCTGCGTGACACACAAAGTACAACATTGAAAGACTTGATCAATTAAATAGCGATCATTAGCTACAGGCAACTCATGATTTCTACAAGGAAACTCACAAAGAGAAGTCCGATCTACAAAATCTAACGATTTCTATCCACCTCCTCACAAAAATTGATGATTTGACCCAACTGACATCTACAACAATACTTTGATCAGACCATAATATTAGCGATCCCACATTTGTCTAAAATATCTTTCACTTTTACGATATATGCTGATTTGAAATCACATTTTATCATGCAATTGTCGTAGAAGGTTATAAACAACACAGGACAATTTGGACTTCCAACATGTACCTTGATATATTCTTCCCCCCCCCCCCCCCCCCCTCCACTTCAATAACTATACGTTTCTTCACAGCAGAAGACAAACTGAATCTATCAAGTTCTCCGTACACCATGCCATACGCTGTTCCACGGTTCTAATTAAGTAAACTTTTAAGAAACTTTTTGTGAAACGTTTCAACACTTTGCAAGTCATGAAATTCCCATATCTTACTACCATAATAAAATTGGCACAACGAGATGATCAAATAATTCAGATTGAATATGAGCCTCATCGGTTAGTCACGGACGGACAGTTGACAATTTTTTAAAAAGTTTGAAGGCCTGTAGAAGTATTTGATTGCAGAGAGCTATTTTATGTTTCGTTGTAAAGGGCATCACTGAAGGAGTTAAAATTTGATGAAATTTGGATGCCATGGTGGCCTACTAAAATGATAGTCCTTAAAAAATTCCCTGTCACGGACATACAAAATGCCTACTCTTAAAAGGATATTCCACCCTGATTACAAGTTGGATTTAAAAGAAGCAGAAAAGGAAACAGATCAGTGAAGGTTTGAGCAAAATCCGAAAAGAAGTAAGAAAGTATGAATTTTTGAAGTTGTAATCAATCAGACACAAATTGGCAACTCCGTAACGTATCTTGCAAGCTCCTCTCCCATTTGCTCAGTACAGAAGGTTTCATAAATTTTCATTTTCTTGGTTTTTGATGAAGGAATAGATTTGTTTCATAAAGGTTTTGTGTAACAGCATATGAGCGATGATTATATCTAAGGTACATGTACGACTGAATATTTCTTTTAGAGATAATGGGAATTAATGATTCTGGGGGTACACGGCAAATGGGAGAGGAGCTCAGAAGATACGTCACAGAGTTGCAAATTTGTATCTGATTGATTACCACTTCGAAAATTCATAACTTATTTCTTATCAGATCTTGCTCAAATTTTCACTGATCTGGTTTTTTTTTTAATTTTCTGCTGCTTTTAAGACCAACTTGTAATCAGGGTGGACTATCCCTGATCAAGCTCATATCCAAAGGCAAGCTAACTTTTAGGCTTTATAGATAAGATTGTCCATTGCCTTCTGGCTTGATTTTCTTGCTTCATAATAGCCTTATTGAAAGACCCATTATATTTAAATGTAGTACCAACTGAAGGTAAATATAATCATCAACAACTGTAATCGGCCCTTTTCGGCTCTGCGATCTTATCATAAATTAGACTCAACTTCAGTAATTATTGTGACTGAAGTGTCTCTTTTGTTGGCGGGGTGGCAGCAGTATTTCAATCCCTGCCGTGAGTAGAGTCTGTATGAGGATGGCCATTGTTATTCACTCAGTCAGAAAGCATATGTTTCTGTAACAGGATGTTGCTAGGTTGGTTGTGTTCGCTCGCGGCTAACAGTCCTATTCATGGCTCGTTATGATGGCTTATCCCCTGTAGATGTACAGGTACCAACAACCTCGTCCCCACGCCCAGAAGCGCGGCCACCCTCCCAAACACTTATTTTCAGTTATCAGTAATGCATGTGCTAGTCACCCCATTTTACATATGAGATGTGACCCCTTAAATTTACATAAACCATCCATGTCATTGACAACATGCTCGTCAGCCTGAACAAAGCCGCCGGATTTTGCCCCAGAGCCCCCAAAACGGGCCCCCAAGGGCCGATTTCACCCCATCTATCAAACCCGGCGGCTTCGTTCAGGCTGACAAGCATTTTTTGAATGACATGGATGGTCTCAGTAGCTTTAAGGGGGTCAAATCTCATATGTAAACTAGTTGTAGAGCCGAATAGATTTCAATCATAAATTAATCAATAATAGTGGAAGTGAGGCTGAATGAGAGTAATTAAGACAGTGTTGATTGTTATGATGAAGATTTTTCTGATGGTGAGTATACCTGGGATGGGTATCTCACATACCTCCTCCCAGGGTAGGGTAGTAGTACTAGTTACAATAGCCCTTTACACCAGCATGTAGTTAAGGGATACATGTGCCCTTTATGCTCTGAAGCTAGCCGCCCATACATACCACTTTTGTGATTAACCATATCTACCGGACTGACGGAAGACAAATACTGCGTGGCGAAAGCTCGCCATTTGGTTGAGAATCTTGGTTGCGGTAGTGATTTTCTTAGCTTTTGTGGCGTGTGACATAGCGTGACACCCCAGATGTCCAAGACCCAAGGAAAGAGACCATGCACCACTGAAGTATCTGGTTATAATCATGCAAGCAAGCAAGCAGGGTTCAATCTGCAATTTAATACAGAACAAACAATAATGAATAATCAAGATTGCATAAACTGACTTGAAAATAGCATATTTAAATGTACCCTGAAATTCCTATGTCATCTTTCACCACACCCCAGGTCGAAATTTCAATAGAAACCAGTAGAAACCAGTGAGGACGTTTTATTGGTGTCAACTGGTGTTAGGATTATAATGGTTTCTACGAGAATTTGAACAGATTCCGGGAAGAATTCCCATAGAATCCATTAGATCTCACTGGTGTGAATTAGACCAGTATAAACCATTAAAATACAGCAGAGTCTATTGGTCAGAAGAACAGTACGAAAATGCAGTGTGAAATCGATAGAAACCAATAGAAAACCAATTAGATTCAACTGGATAAAAACCATCAAAACCAGCTGAGAGCCTGAGACCATGTTAATTTCGGTGCACATGTCATGTGTAATGAGTAGATTTGACATTTGCATTTACTTTATCCAAGGAGTTATCATAACTCCTTGCTTTATCCTAGGTGTTAAAAAACCTGTGGACACCTTTGATCGTTACTGATTCAAAATTTATACATCGTACCTAACTGAGGACTTTACATTGTGAAGTTGAAGGATGTACTATTTATTGGGATCAAGTTTTATTACATTTCTCTCAATACTTTTCTTAAAATATTGTTCCGAACATTAATAATTAGATTTTCACTTTTTTCCAAAATCAAGACCACGAATCTATGTGTATCAGTAATTAATTCAAAATGCAACAAAGGCAATTATGCATTGCAGCTGAAATTCCAGAACACCTTTATAACCCAGAGTCATAAATTATCAATGACACTGGACAGCAAAAAGGTTAACTGAAATGACAGCTGCAACACACATATTTGTGAATTAATCACTGATACAGATTTTGTGGCGTTGATTTTTTTCAAAATGTGAAAAATCTAATTAAATATTCAGAGCAAAATTATTCAGAGAAATGTAATAAAACTTGCTCCCAATAAATTTCACATCCTTCAACTTTGCAATGGAAAAACCTCGGCCTGATCCGAGGTATAAGTGTCCATAAACACAAATATATGTTTCTGTACTATTGCTTGATGCAGTGTGGTATGCACTGGTTCCAATGTCCTTTGCTATGTTCCAACATATACATTGGATGTGTTTTAGTCATAATATTATATCTCATCAGTGATCGAAAATGCTGTAGTTTACAGGTTTATGGTTTCTATTCTGACACTGCAATTTATGAAAACAAGGGAGGTCTACAAATTTACTTCTTGTGTATATAGTGTCTTATCTTTTGCATGGTAATACAAATGTCCCCTATAAGGTTCATACTAATTATTTTTGTATGATGTTATCTACTGCAGTTCATTGTCCAGGGTTTCAATCACTGACTGGTACATGTACTTTTTTCTATTTTATGTTATTGTTAGGGCCTGTCACTAATAATGTCATTTTACTCAGTTGTATTACATGCTATGTTTACCCTGTTTTCTGGCATATGCATGGATAGAGTGATCGTTACTCTGGATTGTATTGCATTATGTTGGCAAGTTTGTTGTTGAGATTCGCTTAAATATGCGTGCCTTTTCTGTGTACAAAGTCATTATGTTTGTAGGCCCATTTGTATGATGATAGATGTCTATATAATGCATTTTGCCATCTTACAGTGTATAATGTGTTTAGTGCTAGTTCCGAATACTGAAGGGATTTCTTTTGTCATATTGTTTCTCCTTTTTTAATGTTTCTAGTTACTTGTTCCTGCGCTTTTTTTTTACTGCGCTTTGCTTACCTTTAAATTGTAGGTTTATGTTTTAGATGTCTGCGTATAGATTTTTGTTTGGTCTATTTTGACGCTAAACAGTGTAGTAAAATATGACGCGATAGCATTATAACGGTTTAGCATTATATATTTGCTGATTGTTACTGTACGTAAGACCTGCCCAGCAAGGTCGTACGTTACAGCGATTTTCCTATTCTCTTATTAGTCGTATACTGAAAAGGGAGACAGAGAGAAGAAAAACAAAGAAATACATCAGGAAAAGGAAGTCAAAGAGAAGAAAAACAAAGAAATATATAAATAAATAAAAAGAAGATATGGAGAATAAAAAAGTAATACATCATGAAAAAAGAAGAGCGAAGAAAAAACAAAGAAATAAATAAGGAAAAAAGGAAGACATATAGAAGAAAAACAAAGAAATACATGAGAAAAAAGGAAGACAGAGAGAAGAAAAACAAAGAAATACATGAGAAAAAAGGAAGACAGAGAGAAGAAAAACAGAGAATTACATAAAGAAATGAAAAGAAGATATAGAGAATAAAAGAAAAGTAATACACAAGGAAAAAAAGAAAAGCGAAGATAACAAAGATATATTTAAGTAAAAAAGGGAACACAGAGAAAAGAAAAACAGAGAAATACATAGGGAAAAAGAACATAGAAGAAAAACAAAGAAACACATAAGGAAGGCAGAGAAAAGAAAAACAAAGGAATACTTAAAGAATAAAGGAAAAAAGAGAGCAGAAAAACAAAGAAATTCATAAGAAAAAAAAGAAGACAGAGAGAAGAAAAACAAAGTAATACATAAGGCAAAAGGGCAGACAGAAGAAAAACAAAGAAATACCTAAACAAATAAAAAGAAGATATGGAGAATAAAAACAAGTAATACATAAGGAATAAATAAGATGGAAGGAAAAACAAAGAAATACATAAGGAAAAAAAGAAGACAGGACAGAAGAAAAACAAAGAAATACATCAAAAAATAGAAAATAAGATGAGAGAATGAAAAATTAAACAAAAAAATACATAAGATATTACAGATAGAAGAAAAACAAAGAAATACATAAGGAAAAAACAAAGACAGAGAAGAAAAACAAAGAAATACATAAGGAAAAAAAAGAATGTTAGTTTTCGCAGACCCAAATGTAACTTCGAAAAAGTGCACATTTTAATGATATAACAAGGTTCAAGCAAACATTCTTTAGTGCCAAAAATACCAGAATTGCGATGACAATTTCTTGAGTGCCCGCTACTTTGTTTGGCTATATTTCAGAGAGCCATCTTTCACGATGGTAATATATGAAATTTAATGATCGGAATTAAGCGGGAAAAGGTGTTAAAATCGTCCTTAAAGAGGTATACATTTGTGACACTTTTAAGGCTATATCTCAAAAATTGTTCATCCGGAGGCAGGGGAATTTCAGAATGAAATCGAAATTATTTACATTAAAACTGCACATCCATTTTCTGTGTTTGTCGATTTATGAATTTAGCTGCTCATCGTAAACATTCAAATGTAAAAAAAAAACATTTCTAAATCTTTCCCGTTTACTTTGGCGTCATCAGACATCGACGTCAAAGAATCAATGCATTTTATTAATTCAATTGTACATCCTTTATAATCTGCCAGGTGTTTGCATCAATTATCGTTAGTTGAGACTCCATCTCTTTGAACCTCTTTGGTTTGATATGTGCGACTGCTCATTCGGAATACAGAAAACGGAAGTAGTTCTGATGATGTTGAGTTTTGCACGGTTCATGATATTTCATATTTTCTTGTTAACAGCTGGTATTCTGGTATAATGTGCTAAAGTGCTGTAGATTTTCCCAGGAAAATTACTTTCGTAATTAAATATCATAATTGATAGGATTGAAGTAAATTGAATATATCATAAAGAAATGTGAGAAAATTACAATGCCCCGACCGGGATTGAGATTGTGAGATTGTTACTTTGCTTCGACGGGAGCCCGGATAGCTCAGTTGGTTAGAGCACTGGTCATGTAATCCAGGGTCCCGGGTTCGAATCCCGGTCGGGGCATTGTAATTTTCTCACATTTCTTTATGAAAATTACTTTATCTAACATTATATAAATTATGATTATGATGTATATGTAATAAATGCTATCACCTCAAAATAGAAAATAAATCGTCTTGTTTCTGTCATTCTGAAAAATTTAATTTCAAGCTTGCCCCTTGCCTCATACAGAAAGAATACTGTATCACATGAATTTTTGCACGTTGCATTTAAGTCCCAACACATTTGTCGGGGACACATATTTTAAAAAGAAGAGACCCTGTATTTCTTTAGGTGGATATGGGTAAGAACAATAATAATAATAATAATAATAATATGTCCATTTATATAGCGCAGATACTATATGAATATACTCTACTGCGCTTAATACAAAGTGTCACATTATTACCCCGGCTTTAGCCGAGCTCCCATGATAGGCGCTAACGCATTCAAGGAATTTCTTCCTACCGGGTACCCATTTACTTCACCTGGCTGGAGAGTGGCAAATGTAGATGAATGTCTTGCCAAAGGACATTAGCGTCGTGGCGGGATTCGAACTGCGAACCATGTGAGCCACAGTCCGGTGACGTATCCACTAGACCACGACACCTCTAAGAAGCAATATCCTAACACCACTGGAACTCTTTTTATTTGTATATAACACAGAAAATGTGAACAATAGCCAGCCAAAACACCAAGGTTCCAGAAGGCTAATCAATGGTTCACTGCAACTCATTTTAAAAATATATAAAAAGCAATTTAAGGAAAAAATACTGAGCAATAGGTAAAACACTGAAGTCATGAAATGCGATTTGCCAAAAGAAATCTATGCACACGACTTTTAAAAGAATTCAGTCCTGTACAGGAAGGCGTTCTTCTGAAAAATAGAAGAGTGAAAAAAATGTGAAAGAAAGGTAAACTGTTATATAAAGAGGAAAAGAGAATGGAAGAAAAGAAATTAGAGAACAAGTGAAAGAAACGGACACTAAGGAGAAAGAAAGAAAAAGAAAGAGAGAAAAAGACCGAATTATAAAAAATAAGGAAAATGTGGAAGAAAGCGGGACTATAGCTGGGATTCCTAAATCACTTATTTAAACCTTACTTCGATCAATGGCTGTAAATAGTTTGGAAAAATATAACTATATTAGCTATGGAGTATTATCTACAATCTACAAATTCTTCCCTTTCTACCAAATATATTCTAGCAGAGCAGGCAATTCTCTAGTTGACAACTTTTCTCGTTTGATACTTACTGGCGAGATTCTTAGTAAGGTTTTATGGATATTCATTTTATTGGCAACTTAGTAGTTTGAAACTAGACATAAAAGACTGTTAGTGCTGCACAACTAATTATGTAAAGTAACCTTTCATATCCATGTATTCTCTATTCATTTATTCCACCCACGCTGACACTACCAGAAGGCATACAATGGCTAGTTCCCAATTAGTTGAGCTTGTGATATTGTTATACTGCCATCTTGTGGCATGGTTATGTTCATGTAATGTTTCATGTAATCTGCCCTTTTCCGCGCCGCGATGTGATCATGCCTTATAGTCTGGGAGACTGTCCCGAAATAGTCACCCCATTTTACCTATAAGATTTGACCCCTTAAATTTACTTAAATCATCTAATTTATTGACAGAACGGTTGTCAGTCTGACCGTATCCGTCTGGTTTGGCGTACACAGGTCCTCATAAGTGGGGTATGATTTCCCTCAAGGCACACAAGCACACACACATCTATGTTTTCTATTGTTCGAATTTCAACCGATGACTCCACTATTGAATTGCGTCACAAAATTCATTGACGGAATAAACCTCACCATTTGAACATAATATATGGAAAATGCGCTATATAAATGCATTATTATTATTATTGTTGTTGACAACCGATGACCTATTGAATTACTACCGATGACCCATTGTTCTCTTTGTTCGATGTCATCGGTTTGAATTCGTAAACATGTACACGCACATAGAGTGTGTAGACAATTTAAGTATATGGTTTTTCTCTTTACATGTCCAAGATACAACTTTACAATCATGCTTTGCAGTTTTAGCGAGCGAGCAAACACTATTCAAATTTGTGAGGTCGCAATTACATTGTAATATAAAAACGGGGAAACACAATTCTGATGGGGTTTCATTTGCAAAATTTCACAATGACAATTTATTTTATAAGCTATACTTTTAATACGAGCGAACATTTGGGAATATTGGCTTCAAGTCACTTTGGATTACGGGCACATGTTATGGAAAAGGGAACTGCGGTATTTATCATGGGGACGAGGACACTTATTAAAAAAATAAACGAAAGTGTAGAAAATGTAGAAAAGGCAGTTATCAGAGGTGAAAAGGGGCACGAATCACACTTGAAAAGGGGCATTTGTATGAGCGAAAAAAAATCAGTGCTTATATATTACAAAGAAATAAAATAACTTGTTACATCAAAAGGGATAAATGGATTAAAACTGATAAAAGCTCTTGTTGACATAGGAGCATTTATCAAAGGTAAGGTGAGGGATGAGGTGTAATTATCAAAATTGGCATTTATAAGAATATGTAACGGGAACTTATTCGAAGGAAAAATGGGGGTTATTATCTGAAGTTATAGGGAAGGTAGGGGCACTGTGCCCACAATCAACCCCCGGAGTGGTGCTTCTGATCGGGTCTACATGTTATGATTGTCATTTCATGATTCTTCTATATATAGTTGGGTGATGATGACACAGGTCATCATCCTCGATAAATATGGGGGGGGGGATTGATGTATTCCCTCTTTTCCCACCACATTCGATTCATGTGACTATATATTATAATTTCAATTTGGAATTTGTTAGTATTACTAATAACATGAGTGTGGAAAAATTGCATTATAATGGAAAGTTACCGTCTGTACCCTCTAAATCGAGAATGATTGCATGTACCTTTAATCTTAATAATTTGCATTAAATAATCTGCATTAAAAAAAAATATCAACTCGAAATATACTGGGGAATGGTAACAAAGGCCACCTACGGGCGCTAGCTTTGTTTATGATTAATCACTGTACCGTATATTTGTCACAATAATCAAGTAACTTTAAAAAAATCGGGTAAAGTGTTATATATGTTTTTACCAAGATGTATTTAAAACATTAGAGTATGTGTTATTTGTATGAGTTCTGAAGAAAATAAATGTTCATCTTGATGAAGACTAAATGATATGGATATAATATTATGTTCGAGTAGTACTATATACATGCATAGAACTAGAGGGAGTGATTTTTTAGCTTGCCATGTTTCTGTGGGGTAATACTCAGAGAAATTAAGGCCATGAAAACATAACATGCATAATTAGCGTCGCTTTTAAAGAATACAAAAAGGAGTAACAAATGAATTTATTGTCATTTTCTTTTCAGGGGGATTATTGCCCCCTTATATGGGTCTTGGGAGGACCGACGGATTGACTTTTCCCTACTACCATCCCGTCACCCCAACGCGAGGGGAGACGGGAGTAATATCCTATATGTATTAATATCATAGTAGAAATATTCAGAAGGAAGTTTTCGTGTGGGGGGGGGCGCTCCTCCTTTACACCGTGGCAACCGATATTCCTAAGTGACGTGATCTCCTACACCTCCCCTCCTCCCCCCCCCCCTCCCCCGAAGGATTTCTACAGATTTGTTTAGTCTGTCATAAGGGAATGAATAATATATTTGAGGCGATATACAATAACATGTTTCCAACGGTATGAGGGTCATTTTCGCCATTCATGTCAATTTAGTTGTTGTTAATAGGAATGATTTATGCGACAGCCCACCAAATGTGTGGTCAGTTAAACCCTAAACACTATAACTCTAACCCTAACCCTAAACCCTATACTCTAAAGCCTAACCCCAACCCTAACCCTATATATTGTTTTAATTTTGGATGGCTGTCGCAAAAGGAAGTTTAACCTATATGGTTCTATGATAAATTATGAGTAAAAAGTAGAAATAGACTAAATTTAAATAAAGAGTCTCTAAATAGGAGGTGGCCGAAATCCCTGTAGAGCCCACAAATGTAAAACTCAACCACAAATGTAAAAATTACCACAAATGTAAAAACATTGCACCTGCAAATGTCAAAATAACCACAAATGTCATAACATGTCAACCACAAGTGTAAAAATAACCACAAATGTAATAAAAATCGCCCACAAAATGTAAAAATCTGTTTAACCACAAATGTAAAAACATTTCGCCTACAAATGTAAAAAATTCAATTTTTACCACAAATGTCATAACACGTCGACCGCAAATGTAAAAATTCATTGCTTGCAACTAATGCACCGATGTAAGTTATTATGGTAAATTGCAAATTGGTCTAAAAACCAAATGGTCCAACATCATTCGGTCTATTCGTCCATCACCAATTCGTCGAATCTACATTTCGTTTGATAGCCATTTCGTCTAATAATCACTTTAATCACTTCGTCTAATCACCACTCCGTCTATAGCCAATTCGTCTAAAACCTATTTGGTTTAATACCCATGTGGTCTAATCATCTCTTCGTCTAATTTTCGTCCATTAGTCTAAACATCACTTGGCCTAATAATCAGTTCGTCTAATGTTCACTTTCTATTTCGGCTAAAAACAATTGGTCTAATCATCATTTCGTGTAATAGCCTTTTTGTCTAAACCCAGTTGGTCTAACACCCACATCGTCTAATCATCTCTTCGTCTAATTACCATTTTTGCTAATCATCGTTTGGTCCAATTCTCAGTTCGTCTAATAACAGTTTGGTCTAATGTTCACTTGGTCTAATATCCATGGGTCTAATACTACAGACAAACTTTAGCCTGTCATAGTTATATAGGTTTATTGCCACTTGGTCTACAGCCAGTTGGTCTAATAGCCAATTGGTCTAACATCATTCCATCTAATATCAGTTGGTCTAATAACCAATTGGTCTAATCATCATTTCGTCCATTTACCATTTGGTCTAATTTTCACTTCGTCTAATTAGCATTTGGTCTATAGTCAATTCGTCTAATGGCCATTTGGGCTAAAACCATTTGATCTAATAGCCATATGGTCCATTATCAATTGATCTAATTGCCATTTCGTCTAATCAACAAATGGCCTAAACCCAGTTGGTCTAATACCCATGTGGTCTACACATCATTTGGTCCATTTGTCAGTTAGTCTAACCTCAGTTGGTCTATAATCATTTAGTCAACACTCATTTAGCCTAATAACCAATTGTCATTTGGTATAATTACCATTTGGTCTAATCATCGTTTCGTCTACTGACCAACTGGGCTAATTTCTTGTCTTCCCTCTGAAATACTACTCTAGGTGGCTTTGACTAAACAGTCAGGCCGAAATTTGCCGAAAGTTTCGAACCTTTTTGCAGTAATTGTATGTTTATTTTTTTAATTTTTTTTTTTTTTTTGGGGGGGGGGGGGGGAGGGGGTGGGGGAGTACAAAAGAGGAGAAAATTGGCTATTCTACCAACTGGCTGTAGACCAAGTGGCAAAAAACCCTTTATTTTTAATCAAAACAACAGCGTGCATAGTGTATAGGCCCTCTACATTTGTGTTATATTTGATTATCACTATAGATTGAAACGATATCATGCAGGTTTCAGGCATTTCTCAACCATTAATATTTCATCATTAAAAATCGCGTGAAAAAAAAAGTAATATCATTAACCATATCAGACATCTGAGCGATGCAATTTTTACATTTTATTGCCCGGCTTTGCCAAGCTAACATAATTGCGGGCCGATAAATTGTGTATTGCGCGGTTTCGAAAGTCAATGGGATTTTGCGTGTTAATTAGGGGGCAATAAATTTTATTTTTACAATAGTTTCGAGTTCGCTCTAGACGTTTGATTCTGTTAATAATAATGATATGGACTGGCTTCTTTCGGGGGATACAACATTAATTGCCCTCACTAGAGTCGTATTAGTTGCTGTTCTATGTAGAGATCGATGGATTATCTGAATTTTTCTTGCCATTGAAGTTTATGATCAGCTCCTCGACCCTCGCCTCTGTAAACTGATCATAAAAGGGAAACCACTAGTAAACGACTAGTTTAATAAATTTTTACATTTGCGGTTGACATGTTTTGACATTTGTGGTAAAGGGTGTTTCAATATTTTAGGGATTTTAATGGTCAGGAAAACCTCTCACACACGCATACGCGCGCACAAACACATACATCTCATAATAACTTACCTTACATGGGTACATTATGCAAGCAATCAGTTTTTACATTTGCGGTCGACATGTTGTGACATTTGTGGTAAAAATGGAAATTTTTACATTTGTAGGCGAAATGTTTTTACATTTGTGGTTAAACCGATTTTTACATTTGTGCGCGATTTTTATTACATTTGCGGTTATTTTTACATTTGTGGTTGACATGTTATGACATTTGTGACCCGTCACGTCAAAATGAGACAGAAGTCGCATTTTGTGAAATTGTATTTTATTATTGATTATTATTCTCCGTTTCATAAGCTTTAGTTTGGTATATAGTTCAACTCTAGGGAGTAAGTATTAGTGGAGTTAATAGCTTATGGATCTTGAGTAAAGTAGGGCTGTGGCAAAGTATTTCTTCGAGAAAAACGCTTCCAAAGTTCGACCTCCGTTTTGCAGTCATGCAGCATTTTCCGTTTGTAATGTCAACTAGATTTGGATAAAGCCCTTAGCAACCGTTTATTAATTCTAATAAAAACTAGTCCTTATGTTTCGTTAGGATTTCTTCTCATGAAAACATGAATTTTGATTCACTTAAGCCATGAATTCTAACGCTTTAAAGGGGAACAAATCAAGTAGTTTCACGGCACTGAAAAAGCTTCCCGCATCAACTTCATGCTTTTTTCGTTGAGCCTTTCCTATGCCGGTACGATTTTCTTAAAGGGTTGACTAACCTAGCTATAGTCAAAAGGTTTATAAGTCTGTCATTTTGTGCGGGGAAATGTATTAGATTATAGTTGAAACTTTCACAGGTTTTTATGTCATTATATTTTTTTCTAAATTAATCATGTAAACTTGATTTCTTTCAATGTCATTTGCTTTCTTTTTAAAGCTTAGATTCGATTGACGCAAAGTCATTCAATTGTGGCAAATTTACTGATTAGACTAGTCTTTACCAAAAATAATATTGACAGAGATCGTTGATGTCTGCATAATTTTATGAAGCTTATTTTTTTTTTACTTTTCGTCTTGTGAAAGAGCAATAGAAATCGCTCTCTTAAGCTGGAGAATTAAGACACGATTATTGATTTGTTTCTCTCTCCTTCTTACATCACGCACCTGTTTCATAATCTCGACAGTTTTATTTCTTTCTTTTGAAAGCTAACTCTCTTTTCGGTTCGCTCTTTACTTGTTACCAGATTAAACAACGATGGAATGAAACAGAATCATAATAAAGAAATTGTATCCTGCTCTAGTTAGTTCTACCTTTAAAAAAATGTTTATAAAAGCGTCTTTCTTTTCTTTTCGCCATGTCAAAGAGGTATAGAATTCGCCCCTTTCAAAGAACAAGGATTAAGTCACATCCTGCCTTAGCCAGACGATTGATTTTTCTTCTCTTTCATTGTCCTTCTCAGGGGCCGCGGAACGTCTTGGAAAGTGGAGGGGATAAGTGGGGGGGGGGGGCTGCCTGTATAACCACATTTTTGCACTGCCATACGTTTGCACGTGTTTACTGGAAAACGTGGGGGCCACCCCCAGCCCTCCGGTTCCGCGGCCCCTGCTTCTCAATCACGAGCTTGTGTCATAATCTCCAGACAGGTCCTTTTCTGTATGGTTAAAAAGCTTCATTTCTTTTATCATCAATTCCCCATGTTCAACAGCAGGATAAAGATAAACGCCCGAACAATTCTCTCTCTCCTTCTAAATCTTTCACCTGTATCATAATTTCGACTGTTCTTCTTAATTCTATTTTGAAAGCTAACTCTTTCTTGTCTGTTCGGCTTTTTTAACGAATAAGAGATTTGGCCGCTAATTATCATCATGTTTACTGGCGGTATGAACATGACGAAGACAAACTGCATCTTAGCTTGAAAATCATCGTTTCTCCCCGCCCAATAGTTAACTCAAGCTTAAAACAAATCAGATTAAAACAAATTTCATTATCGCAACCGAGGGCCTTTTCATTCTAGTTTAAAAAAAATAATTTTCTTTTATTTTCGTCTGTTAAAAAGAGTTATAGAATTGGCCGCTTTTTATCGTCATGTCCCAAAGCGGGATAGAGATAAACTGCTTCTCAGCGCCGCTGTAGTTAACTAGAGCTTAAAAATAAATAATGATAACTGTTTTTTGTAAAAATTGACACCCAGACAATTCTCTCTCTCCTTCTAAATCTTTCACCTGTATCATAATTCCGACTGTTCTTTTTAATTCTATTTTGAAAGCTAACTCTTTGTCTGTTCGGCTTAAACGAATAAGAGAATTAGCAGGGGGCGGCGCAAGGGGCGTGCGCCCCCCCCCCCTGTTTTGTGTGACAAAGTATGCCCCCAGACCCCCCAGATGGCCGTTTGGCTTTGTCAAACGGAGGGTTCCTCAGTGTGCGCCCCCCTGTCTGAAAATCCTGTATCCGCCCCTGGCTAACTGGCCGTATGAACATGATGAAGATAACCTGCGTCCTAGCTTGAAAGTCATCGATTCCCTCCGCTCTATAGTTTACTCCAAAAAAAAATGTATACTGGTGTCTAATATAGCTAATTTCTTTTCTTTTCGCCATGTTATTAAGAGATAGAGAATTCGCCCCTTTCATAGAACAAGGATTAAGTCACCTCCAGCAAGAGACGATTATTGATTTTCTCTCTCTCTCTCTTTGTCCTAAATCGCGCGCTTGTATCATGTACATGTACTTTTATTTCTGGTTAAAAGGCTTATTTTCTTTTCGGCTTTTCAAAGGGTTACAGAATTAACCCCTTATTATTATCGTGTATCAACAGTTTCGTTGTTCGTAAGTCATCTTTTCACTCCACTCTAGTTGACAATCCTCTCTCCTTTTAAATCACACAGTTCTTTCAAAACTTCCAGTTCTTCTTACTTCTGTTTTGAAAGCCAACTCTTTTCTATTAATGAAGAGATCTTTCATTGACGATTAACAATTCTCTGCGCTAGTCGAGTCTTGCTTTACGAAATCTACCACCTTCTCAATTTCAACTTTTTCTTTTTGCTTTTCATAGAGCTAAATAATTTGTCTATTATTTTCACACGCACCCTCACCAGATGATTAGTGAATTCCTCTCTCTCTCTCTCTCTCATTCTGAACATGTATCACATTCTAACACATTTCATTCGCCGTCACCGTGAATTTCATTTGGTTCATCCCCCCCCCCCCCCCCCATTCAAAGGGATCTTGGGACTTTCTGACTCTCTTTAAAGTGATACTAGGCTGAGCAGAGTAACAAAATAATCAACTTGTAAAGAAAAAGAGACATAGAGGGGAGGTACTGATAACTGAAACAGAGAAAGAAGAAAAAGATTTTTGTTTAGCCTGCACTCAAAACGAAACAAGAAAGACTCCCCAAAATAATGATTAATGAAATATTGATAATATTGTACTTTATTATAACGGGACCGAAGTACATGGAGTACGAATGCGATGATAACAGAAGCAATATCTGATCTTAATCTTCAGAACAATTGAAGACGGCACGAGCGAGCCAGCGCGACCGAGCATTATTAAGTACATGTACTTGTTGCAAATTCTTTTACAGAGATCACGTGACTGCGAACGTCCAATGAACAAAGCCACGCGTCGCTAGGGGCGGGGCCTAGCGGATGGCTTTCTTTTCGCTCTGACACGAGCCAGCTGTCCGAAAAAATAGAAGAGTTGACCGAAAAAAACACTCGTAGAAAAACTACCCTTTCCCGTTATATTTAGGACTCAATTTTTTTACAGAGCATTCATGAAACATTGAAGATTCAAATCAGCGAAGAAAAAAAAAATGAAGATATTTGAAGTTTGTTAAGATTTGCCCAATTTTCTCGAGTTCTAGCCCAGCGACTTCTGTCTCATTTTGTCGTGACGGGTCACATTTATGGTTATTTTGACATTTGCGGGTGCAATGTTTTTACATTTGTGTTTATTTTTACATTTGTGGTTGATTTTTACATTTGTGGGCTCTACAATCCCCCTCCCCTTTTTTTTACATTCTAATAGTCACATGTTCCTTCCCTTCACCGTGTCTCATAGAACATCAACCCCCACAAAAAACAAAGACAATATTGAATTGAATATTGAATACAGAAATAATTAAGTTCAACTAAGAAACAGTTCCCCCCCCCCCAAAAAAAAAAAAAGTGTAAAAATGAAATTATGAAATATGGACGGCACGTCAGCCGTTAAAAAGTGCCTCCCACCACTTTAAGAACCATTCCCCGCTCGTGGGTACCAAAAGGTGGGTAAAGCATCTTCTACCATAGAGAATGATATCAAGATCATTAAATTTGGATGAGAAATTTTGATTATATACCTGTTTCTTAAACTACGGTCATTTTCAAAATTCTCATTTTTTTGGCGATAGATGAGAGTAGAATTGTGGCTAGAATGGCCTTCCATGCGGCATGTACATGTCACATACGCCTTTTTAGTGTTTCTATTGAGTCTTTTGTTGACACGCATCAATGGGCTTCCCCGAACATCGTACATACCATATGGAAGGCCATTCTCGCCACAATTTTACTCTCATTGGTCGCAAAAAACATGCAAAATTTGAAAATGACTGTATTTTAAGAAACGGGCATAGAATCAAAATTACTTAACCCATTTCAATGTTCATTTCATTCTCTTTGGTAGGAGATGCTTTACCAAGTATTGTAACAAAATTATATACTTTTCGAAGGTAAAGTACTGAAAATCCGCCGTTCCGCATTTTGTGGACACCCGGTATTTTCGAGGGGGGTGGGGTGAAACCTGAGGAGATGTTTGTATACACCATCCCCCACCTGAATAAGGCGGGGGATGCATACGCATCCCCCCTGCTATCTACGCTCCTGTCCCGAGGTGATAGGCAGAGCTGACACCTCCCCAAATATGTTGGTCATTGAAATTAACAAGTCAGGTACCGAGGAGACACCTTTGTATTTGAAATTAACTAAAAAAAATTTTTAGTAGGACAGGTGGGCATCTGTCTGAGTATGCAGCCAGTGGTAATTGGTATTTATGATATTTTAGTTAACAAAACGTATTTTTCCCAAGTCGATAGCAATAACTTTCCTCACCTTCATACGTTAGATTCTGATCAATAATACCATGTAAAACTAAAAAGGAAAAAGTCACAAACTTCAAAAGTTGAGTATCATCGTGATCATGAATGCTGTGCCAAAAATTAATGCCTGAATAACAACTGTGGTTAAACATATTACATTCTGCATAAATATCTCCCAATTGACCATCAAATATTAAAGAGCACTAGATCTATCATCTAGATCTACCCAAGGCAACGAGTTTGTAAGTGACATTCTAATTTTCTTCTTTATATTTTTTATAACTGACATAATTAATAGACTTCCACTGACTGTGCCATATAGTCTACTAAAGTATCATGGACTTTGCCTAATCAGGGTTTAGATCAAGACCTAGATGAAGGAATAAATGAATGAATTTATTTCATGATACTGCAGAAATCTGCCATGAACATTACAATTGAAAGTATACATACTTATATTTCAATTATCGAATACAGATATCATAATCAATAACAGTTTCAGTGTGCATATACACTACAGTAATCAAGAGTGAGCGAAAATTACATTAGTCAATAGAAAGGAAATGCGGTATCATGGGAGAAGCTAAGGAAAAGCATAGCTTGCTAAAACTACATTGTAGGTTCCCCAATTAAAGACAATACAACATAGATCTATGTTATGTAAACATATGTAGTAAAGAGACGAGACAAGATATGCGTTAAAAACAGACATAAACATAAAAATAAAAATAATAATAAGCTTATAATGAGCAGTTTATTGAAGCCTATTGGCTTTAAACTAGTACCCTAGTACAAAATCCAGATACACATATCATAGTGAGTAGTCTATGTCTTGAATTAAGGAAGGGTTTTGTTTTAATGTTTAGACACAGATAGATCTAACGACCTAGCAGTCTAAGGTACGAGGTCAATAATAGATTTAGGCAAACAGAGTAGTTTGATTAGACGTTACTTTCTCTATTTAAATGGGCATATATATTTTAAAGACTATTCAAAGCTCTCGTTCGCCCACATCTTGAGTACGCTCAAGACTACGTAAACTAAATCTGCCTACCATGCCTACCCTGGTTTATAGACGAGCTCGAGGGGATATGATTGAGACCTTCAAAGTGATAAAGATATACATGTATGATCCAAGAGTAACGCCTGGTCTTGAGCTTAACCCTTTGAGTGCGAGCCCGCGCACAGCGATTGTTCTCCCTGTGACGAAGCGATTTCGGTTACATTGCCGGTAATGGGAAATTTGGAGGTGCTTTCTACTTTGATTGCTCACTGTACCTCACTCGGTCATTTTCGTAATTTTTAGTAAATGTAAACATGAAAGGTCAGGCTTTTCCCCTTCTAAAAATATAAGTTTTGTTTATCGAAACAAAAAATAAGGTTTGTTATTTTACAGGGGAAAAGCCGTCTTATTTTGTTGAAGCTTCGCTTCCTTCCTTTTCAGTACACTTACAATACAAACTGCGTAAACGCCGTCGCACACGCGGTTAGATCAAGGTCTGTGATAACTCGTTGGTTCGATCGATACCCCATTCATTGGTCCCCATTGTCGTCTGCTAATGCTTTGGCGATTATCTGCCAAGTCATGCATTGCGCCCTGCATTTTCCACGTGTTTCCAACTCATTTTGTAGTCGTATTCTGACCAGCATTGTGACATTATCACTCTAAATGCTTTCTATATCACATGTATCAGGGAACTGTTTTTTCAGATGAACATTTATTCAATAAGACAAAAATAATCCTATTTACTTTCGAATACATTTCTCATGATTTGTCATAACTATTTGTTTTATTTCTCTCCCTTCATTCGTTTATTTCTCTATATATCCATCTCTCTTTCAACGCTTTTTTCCCTATGTAGTTGTTTTATCAATAAAACAATTTATTAAAATCATGTACACATATGTGATTTGTTTTGTTTGTAATGGGAAAAAGCTAAATGAATGACAGTGAGTGGAACAAAATAATACTTTATCACACCTCAATGCCGCCTGCTCTCTCTCTCTCTGAACTCGTCAGGAAGTTCGTGCAATTAAAACTTTGTTTCAGTGCGTTTTATTTCCGCATTGCATGCAGTTTTTATTATAAAAGGATGTGGCTACTTATCATTTGAAAATAAAGAGAACATCAGAAAGGAGCATGATATCGAGAGTGTAGTAATTGTATGTTTCGAGGAAAATATTGAAACAGAAAGACAAGAGTTGAGTTGGATAATGACAAGAATCATAATCAAACTAAAACGATAAAGAAATATGTTTTTAAAAAATAACAGCGATGGGGGGGGGGGGGGGGGGCAATGACAACAATGACGATCGGCGATCCCGATAGTATAGCAATCAATGATGGTAATTTCTAGTCGCCCCCCCCCCCCCCTCCTTCCCTGGCCGTGACAAGAAATTGATGATGACAATATATCATGTCAGGACGGTTAATAAACACGTTTATGTTAGTGATAGTGATGTTGCAATATCTGCAATAACAGCCCGCCTTCCCCCTTATTAGGTGGTCTGTCGGTATCGACAGATCACCTCTTAATTTCGTCAGAATTTTCTTTATTTATTTATTATTATTTATTCTTTATTTTCAACTTATTTCTTGTGACCGTGAATTCTCAAAATCAACTCGATCAATTTTCTTCAGATTTTCGTCAATTATCAGGCCATAGCAGATCAAGTGCCCCTATCATTATCAAGGTCATCAGGTCATCGTGACGTCATCCAGGCGCCATTTTGTGAAATCACATTATCAATCATATCTTCATAACGAGTCATCCAAAATGAACCATAATTGACACACATGAACTTCAGGTCAAGGGTCAACATAAAATGTCATCAAAATCCGCGCGCGCATCATGACGCGCACGTACGCGCGCGTCAAAATTTAGAAATGCTTAAAATCACTTTTTAATCCAATTAGAGTATTGTCCAGGACATTTTAAGCATTTTGAATTTTTCTGTCCGTGCGCGTCCGTGCGCGCGTTATGCGCGCACACAGCGCGTAGAGAACGTAAAAAACGCCGTTGTTCGCATATTTTGTCTTCCTGACACTATTCTTGACAATTTCCAACTATTTACAGTCAATCTCGACCTTCCATAATGTCGTACGCGCGCGTCAAACTTTCAAATTCGTGCGCACGTCAATGGGCATTCTAATGTAAAAAGTGGTAAAAACATGCCTATCTAGAATCCGCCATAGCTCGTCAGAACGCGAGGAAACCCCCAAATTTCTGTACATATTATGAAAGCCTGTGAGTTGTAGATTTGAAATCATGTAGAACTTTTGCCGATCTCATGTTCTAACGTCATCATATTTGCATATGAACTCAAAAAAACGATTTTGAAAAAATGACGTCATCATTTTTGTATTCATTTGCTAATATTTCAGTAATAGGTGATCGATTTTCTTCCAAATTTTGATATGTTATAGCTGAGACAATTCTCTACCAGATCAGTTGCAACCATTTTTCATTTTGATGACGTCATCACACTGAAATTTTCAATGCAAGATGCCATGTCATAATTTTCCCTATTTGCGTGTTATGTCTATGGAAGATGATTTTTTTTTCGAATCATGAATCTACATGACATCGTTCTCTGAGCAGTATCTCAGTTATTTTTGGTCTATTTTCTTCCAGATTTTAATATGTTGTAGCTGAGACTATAAGCTTTCATTAGTAAGCCCTCCAATTTTTGATCAGATGTCGGGATCATGCCCAATTTTTCAGTACAAAATGTGATTTGAGAATCCCGTTTTCGTTTACGTGTTATCTCTATGGGAAATATTCTGGTCTATCGGTAAAGCACATGACTACCATGGTCAAGGTACCTGGTTCGATCCCCGGGGCCGATTTTTTTTTTCTTTTTTGCTTCATTTTGCCTGTCATTTTACCATCCTCTTTGACTAGTATAACATAACAAATCACAAATCATGTAATAAACTGCCTTATTTTCCGTATACTGTCTATTAGAAAGTAGTGTGCAGTAGTTTTGTGTACAACCCTATGGAAATTGTGATTTCCTGTCCTGTATTAGAGCAAAGGGGATAATCTGCCAAGTATCCTGTATCATCATCATTATTATCGTCACCGTCATGATCATCATCGCTATTATATCATCGCCATCATATATCATTATAATCATCATAATCACCATTATCATCATCACCATAATCATTTTACAATGACCGTTACACATTTTGCTACATTCCCGTCCTCAAGAAGCATCTCCATTCATGGCATTCTTGACATCCTATCTTCAGTTTAGTATTTCCCCATTATTATGATCATCCTGATTACAATCATGATCGTACAAATTGAAAGACAGACCACCTAATTCGTCCTCATGACGAATTAAATTCTAGTTATTATTATTATTATTTATTTTTTTTTACAGCAGATGACGGAATCGGGAATAAAATAAAGATGCATGAAATTAAAGCTTTCAAAGTATGCAATATTATGGTTATCCTTTTGACACAAATCCCAGTCATCAGGATAACCATTTAACGGGCTGTACTGTGAATTTCGAAATGAGTTAATAATTGGGTTCCCGTAATTCTTGGGGTTGTAGTTTTATCATATTGATAGCATGGCAGCGCATGTTTACAGTTCATTCTTGTATATCAGTAGGTCGACCTACGTATACTTCCTCTTCTTTCAAAATGCTAATCCTTGTTAGTAGTCCACGGAACTGAGAAAGCGTTTCATTTTGAAAAGGTTCATTGAAATTCATGAATGAAGCGCTGAATTTGCCAATTTCAATTGATATAATCCTTGACCAAGCTCCTTTTATTTTATTTTATGAACTTGGATTATAAGGAGCAACGTCAAGTTATCAAAGCACATGATGTTTGGAACAGGGAGGCAATTTCTTGTCATTGACCGGGATGGATTGGAGGCGGAGGGGCTCTCTCTCTCTCTCTCTCTCTCTGGCTCTATCTTCCATAGCTCTCATCTAGTACACACTTTCCTAAAAACATTAAAATATAAATACATTTTTAAAAATCGATAAACAACCAATCAAAGGTAGTATAGTTGATGGGTGCACAGCAATTTAATTCCTACGAGAAACAACAAATCATGTGCTTATTTAAAAAAAGTTGATGAAAAATGCCTTAGATAAAAAATAAATAGGTAAACAACGTCAGGATCGAAGTCGGGAGTGTAAATGTAGTGAATACGCACATAACGTAGCTGTAGCTTTTTGTCAAGATCGATCGGCGCTTTGAACGCTATGATAACGCTATGTGATCGGAGCTCTAAACTATGGAAATAACTATGGAAATAACATGATCGAAGCGGACGCGTACGCGTACGTCTGTATGTATACAAGATTTACGATCCCAAATAAGAATTTCGGGTAAAGTTTAAACGAAATCCTATTTTTCTCAATTTTTCTCCACGTAACCTCATATTTTTTTAACGGGTATTGTGAATGAATATATCTACATAATACTACTAAGAATTTTAGCGCATAAGAGCGGATAGTTAGCTGGAAAACTTTGTCAACATATTAGGCATAAATCTCGGCTTCTGTAGAAGCCCTCCGTCACAGACTGAGCACCTCGCTCGGCTTCTGTAGAAGCCCGTCGTCTCCAAAGGGTTAATATTACCAGGACAAGGGTAATGGCTTTAAGATAAGCAAATGAAGAGCCAGTAAAAGTATACGTAATAATTTCTTTTCCATGAGAGTGGTAAATATGTGGAAAAGCCTCCCCAACTATGTTATGGAGGCTGATAAAGTCATACATTTTGCAAAAAGACGAGATAGGTTCTGGTACAATACTGAATTTATATTCAAATACAGAGCAGCTTCCCCCAGACGTGCAGATAAAATATACACAGAATATACCGCCGGAGTCCTATCAGACAACCAGGATCTGACTTTCTAGGCATCACTACCTGCGACCAGAAAACCTCTAGAACTATATGTACAATGAGTGGGTAAGGCCTAACGTTACATTTTTTTTTAAGTTAATAGGCCTGGGTCTAACATTTAGTCTACTTAGTAGTAACATTAGAACTGAGATCTAACGTTAGATCTAGATCTATAACTATATCTAGTAAAAGTAAAATAGTCTAGATCTAGATTTATACATATATATATATTGTAAGGAAATAAGATATACAACAGCTTTGGCAACTCTCGTGGAAATAAATACAATGCGAAAGGAAATGAGAGAATAATGGTTGCGTAACTTAAATCAAAGTTCCCCAGAGCTGTCCTCCCTTTTTGAAATTTTTGCAAAGGCTGAAAAAATGTCTCCGCCGGGAATCGAACCCGGGTCGTTGGCTAATTAGATCTAACATATTGAATGTTAGATCTAAAGTTTTAGTCTAGATTCGATAGATCTATAGGCCTAGTCTTAGAAAATTTGGACCGAAGTGAGTCTACCTACATGTTTACTAATTTTAAGTTTATAACAATGCCACATATATAAGTAGAATCTAGGGTGCTAATTAGACAGAAATGACCGTCTGTTATGCGGACGTTTATCAACCTTCCCCATAAAGGCCATCGCCACTGGATTAGAGTTCCTTTCTTATACTCTACATTGGATTGTGCTATACCGCCACCTTGTGGCAAAGTTATGTTATATATGATTATGCAATTGCCCCTCAGCGGCGCCGCGATTGAGAGTTGATCAATTTAAACTGAGGTAATTTAAGCCTTTATTGTGATTGGAGTGGCTTGGTGGCAGCGGGATTCGAATCCTTGCCCACTCCACATTCGGTTGACCATTGCAAGACATGCATTCAATCGGTCAGAAAAGCATTCTGTGATAAGTAATTGCTAGGTTGTGGTGTTCAGTTCCAGCTACACGATGCCCCTTGTCCCATCCATGGACATTCGCGATGGCATATCCACTTTACATGTACCGGTATGCTCATCGTCCCCAGGCCCAGGAGCGCGGCCTCCCTCCCCAGTACCAATTCCCTGTTGTAGATAATACTTGTAGTTACGTCGATTCCCATGTAGCTTTCCATCAATATAAGCATAAACTAATCAGTGGTAGTGAGAAGGAGACTGATGATGAGAGTGATTATGATAATGATAACAGTCGTGATGAGAATGATTTTACTGACTGTGGATGTGATCGTGATACTGAGTACCCTCGGGCTCAGGATTTCGTATTTCCGAAAATGAAAAAGGGTCCGTATTTCCGAAAATGAAATTGGGTTCGTATTTCCGAAAATGAAAAAGGGTTCGTATTTCCGAAAATGAAAAAGGGTTTAAATTCAGAGAATACGGCGTCAATCCGTATTTTGGATAGGGAGGAGGGGAAAGACGGCCAAGTGTAAAGATATTCATTTCGTACTCAGTAATCATAACAATGATGATAACAATTATAATAAAATCCAGAGAAATAGCCATTATTATCGTAATTCCTATCAATATTATCATTATTATTATTATGATTATTATTATTATTATAATTATTATTATTATCATCATCATTATTGTTATTATTATTAATATTATTATCATTATTATAATCGTTCCTATTATAATAACCAATATTTGTGAGCGAGCGTAGAGAGCGAGCGCCTCAGGAATACATGTTTCATTTCTCATAAAATGATATTACTTCGGTGATTAAAATACATACTGATGTATTGAAGAAAGTGAATGATCGGATTCCGGATTAAATTTCCTACAACGAAATTGGCTTGAAGTTATTTATATAATGTATATACCGCTTTGGAAAATGAGACACACCAAAGTTCCAAGTAGATCTTTACAAGCAGAAAATGGCCACGTAATGTTTTTGAAAGGGGGAGCTGATGCCTCTTGGCAGAATATCATACTCCCCGTTCGTACAATTTGCAAGCGAGCGAAGCGAGTTAGAAAAAACATAAAACCCTTTTTTATTGTAATGGAAATGCAATTTCGCCATCAAAAGACAAATATAGAACATGTAATAATGAGCCATGAATAATATTAATGAACCCTACTGCCGAATATGGAATATTTGGGCACTTCACTCGCCCTAATGAAGGGCGTTCCCTGTCCCAAACTATTCCGTTTCTAAATCTTACGCGCTAGTGAGCAAGTAAAAGAAAGGAGATATTGTCTATAGAATAATGATTTTAGCCGACCATCTCGCTTCCCAAAATAAAAGGATGTTCGGGCACCACTCTGCTGGATTCCAGCGAGCCAAACATTGACACTTTATTATCTTTAAGATGTAATTACTTCGTGAACATAAATTGTGATTAAAAAAGTATACTATGAAAAGTGTAAACTAAAAATAAGGTGGGGGCGTCCTGCTTCCCTAGCCCTCAGAGCCATCTATTACAGAGTTTGACCAACTCGGTTCCATGTAGGTAGCAATATGGCGCTCGTTGCTTTGTTAGGCAAGCACTAAACAAAGGAATATACGCCATGCTGTGCCCAAATAAACCGAGTTGGCCGAAGTCTGTAATATGGCTCTGTAGATGACTCTACAAGCCCTCCCCTCCGGTACCTACAAACCAACAACAGCAATAAAAACAACAACATAATATTACAGAGAGTTCATAAAGGAGTCACTGCTATTGATAAGTGCCCCTTTTGTCTTGTGATAAGTGCCCTATACCTATATACCTATATATATTTAATATATTGTACATATATACTCCGATGTCGCTTACAAATTGAGCCCTAAAGTCTACAAAAGAACCACATAGGCCTACCTAGCTCAGAGAGGCTTCCTTTATAATAGATTCCGATCGCCTACTGATATCAGCATAATGAGAGGCAGTGGAGCAGGGTGCAGTTATACAAGAATGAGCAGTGCCCTTACATCAAAACAGGAAGAAGGACAATTTCTTTCTAAATTTTTTAAAGCTCGCTGGCTACGCTCGCTCGCATTTACCATTGTCTTTTTATCATATTTAGGAAAATCGCTGCTATTCAAAATATCTTCAGTATGAATAATCAGACCATTGCACTCAACTGTAAAGTAATTTTTTCTTTTCTTTTTTTTATGCTAAGACATAAACAATAATGTGTCGAAAATGATATTCGATAGTGTATTAATCAGAATGTAGCGGTATACTATTGTCTCAGCTCAAAGTAGCATTTCCCGCAATTTTTTCACCCTTTGTAGGTGCCATTTGCCCCCAAAGTGCCCCTTTTGTTGGTGCCCCCACCCATTTTGAAAGACGCTCCGCCGCCCCTGCTATCACCCACACTGGGAGTTACTAAAGTTCTGGATTCTGATCTTTACCTCCTATTTTGCTCTTTTTAGTTATATATTGTGATATGATTTACATTGCATACAAGAATTATCTTTTGATGAACATTGAAGAGTGCATATGGACGTCTATTAATGACGTCTATTATTCAAACGTAATATAATGTGATAATGCTGAACTCACTTTCCTTTTCAGATGATGATAGAATCTTAATTACATTCAAATGATCCTAATGATTGCTAAAGTTTTGCAACCATGGGCCTATTTCTATCTGTCAACCTCAAAACACATATAAATCTGACAAGATGATTTTGTGGTTTACAAATTTCTACATATCCATAATGAAAATTATAGTGTCCAAAGTATATTATGCTAAGGCTGGCTACTAAAATAAGGCGATTTTTTTAACACGTAATTTTTTTCATTTAGTATGCATGAATGTGTAAAATTATTTAACTATATAAATTCATTATGCAAAACATAACATCATATTTGTAAACATATTTTTAGGCATTTTACTCCCATTGCAGGCTAATTTTGTGGGTTGTGACCATAGCTTTAATGCCAAATGTATTTAAAGTAGAGAAAACCTTAGGTTGGTGAAACATTGTAGATTGACAGATTGACGGGTAGTATATGAATACACAGATGAATTAAGAGTGAACATGACTGTCATCACTGGGTAATTTTTCCTGATCGGTAACTTATACGTAAAAATGAGAGTGTTAAGATATATCATTTCAGAGACTGGTAAAATATTAAGGTGCACAAATATACTTCTTAGAATAATGTTTGTAAGTGTCTTTTGTTGATAGCATTTAAAGATGATAAAGTGTCCTTTTTTCTCGTTCGTTCGTAAAACTTAAACTTTTCTTGGATGCCTCGTTCAGCAAATATACACATATTCGTGTTGCAAAGTGCCCGAAATCCGACAGATGCACCACGCGTTACCCCGGGGTATAGCGTTGTACCCCGGGGTACCATAGTGTCCCTGTATTAATTAAAGAGTTGCGACAACTGGGGATTTGAACGCCATTTTGTTTCCACTATTACATAACATAACATTTGATGTAAGGGTGTTCTCAATAGAAAGATTTCGAACGGCATTTTGTTTCCAGAAAAGTGAGACGTCCATGTCGCAGCTCTTTAATACAGGGACACTATGGTACCTCGGGTACAACGCTACCCGGGGTAACGCGTGGTGCATCATATCAAGTATAGGAGGTGATCATGTACATAAACTTTTCTCGTGTATTTCTTTGACAAAATAAAATTGTAGGTTAATTCTTTCCTCGCTCTCTTTGCTCGCTCATAAAATTTAGAAAATGTAGAAACATAATGGTGGATTTTCGGGAAAGATGTGTCAGCCCCCCCCCCCCCCCTACTTAAAGTAGAACTTTAATGATTTTAAATATTGGCTTAATACTTATTATTGCATAGATGGCATAAATTAAAGATTAAGGTTATCCAAATTCAACGCTTGGAAACATTTGAAGTAATGATTATTATCAATTATAAAACGGTAAAATACAGCCCCCGATATAGCAGCTGAAGAGCTCCTCGAGCGCTGCTGAGATATGTGACGACACACCATGGACCAGTCCTGTCTAAGCAGACGATGTCCCATAACATCTTACACATTTTTCAGAGCCTATTTTGTCATCTCCTCTTCACTTATTTCTCTTCCTTCACTAGCGTCAGTCTTAATGTTAGTCTGTTGCCTCACTCTTAACTTCGTGTATGGTATTATTTTGATGAAAAATGCAGCGTTAAAAAAATAAAGGAATCAGTCACTAGTCTTGTAAACAAAATAAGACGCCATTGTATTTTCAGCTGCTTGCACCGGGGCATGTTCGGCGTTTCAAGAGGGAACGAATACCATCCTGCTATTATTCGGAGGGCTTTTCAATTTGATAGTGGGGTTTATTTCATTGATCATTGACCCTTCTCCTGTGTATTTACAATCAAACTGTTTGATCAGAATCAGTTTCACTTTCCCTTTATAATGGTGTGAAATAAGGTCATGTTTAAATACACCAAACTCTTTATAATTTGATAAATAATTGCATTGCAATTGCATTTTATAATCATCAGATACGTAGTTGACATAAAACTTATACGATTGCCATCTGTAAGCTTCCCAGTTTCTAGTGATACATTAATTAATTGCCATATTTGTGATTTTCTTTGAATACCTACTTTAATAAAAACATGCAGCATTTGTCTTTGCTTTGGACAGGTAACAAAAAACACAAAGGAATGATTCATACCCGCGGCTTTCTATGTGGAAAACGTGTATCTTGTATTTCCAACATTGGGGGGGGGGGGGGGGGGGGGGGGGGGGGGGGGGGGGTTGTCAGTCGCTTGAGAATCTGAGCTAGGATTTTCTGTCGATCAAAGTTATTCAGGTTCACTTTCTGCCTCGAACGTTTGCTAAGATAGGGAAATTTAAATTTATTAACTATCACCATTACAAAACGCTTAGCACGCCTCCCGTTCGAGCCGGTTAGTTTCGCTCTCCTCGATCTCTTTTCAGAGCAGTCTCATTCTTTAAAATCTCTCTCTCTCTCTGCCACCCCCCCCCCCCCCCCCCTCAGGCTCACACACAACATCCATGGGTAATTATGTGAAACGTCCCCAATCTCCCCTTCTATCCTTATTATAGACGGAATAATACTATAAATAAATTGCGAGAATATGAAGGAAAAGTGAATATGCAGCCTTTTCTTTTATATTCTTTGTTTTTAAAAGACAAAAATTGAAATTCTCTATTTTGATCCAAAAGGTGCCATTCAACATCATCAATCGGCCGACACTTCATTCGGGGTGCAAAGGAAGCAGTATTCACTATAAAGAATCACACTCCCGCATCTACACGTCAACCGTAGTTTCATGCACGCAAATTGACAATAGTGAGTGATGTCACGGGGACAGTTCTCACTTGCCTGTCCTCATTACCCTTGATTAGATAATGAGAAATTGATATCAATTTTATCAGTAGATGCAACTCTACCATTTACGGCGGGAAAGTGCCCAAATAAGGTACTTCATTATTTTGGGAGATTTTTATATTTTGTCTCTGTTCTGTGAATTTAAACGATTTCTACCGAGCGATGTTAAAAATATGATGTTTAGACAACCTTCGTTATAACACGTAAGTGAATGGGGCCGTTAAATACTTATGTGAGCCCTAATCTCCCAAATGAAGAACCTTATTCGGGCACTTTCCCGGCGATAAAAAAAGATATTTAGGCTGAAACAAGGCTAGCCGAAATTTCAGCCCATTCGCACATGGAAAGAGTGGAAGTGCACCAGTGATAAAATAAATCCTTTAAAAATAATAAAAGGCTAGCCAACTTCAGCTAAGGTGTCAAATTGGAAAGAGTATGTCTATCAAACACCATTACGCTTTTTAAATTTACTGAGGACATTTAATCGATTTTATATGAATATTTCTAATTAATTAATTCAAATAATCTTTGCTCCGCCTCACCGGCATGCATTGCGAGCGGATGAATTACTTATGTGTGCCCTGTAATCTCGAATTGATCCCTACATTTTTATGTCCTTTTCTTTCAGACAGGAGGTGGGGGATTTTGTACATGCTTTATGTACTTACGAGATGATTTTCGATGTTTATTTGCATGTTTTCATGTGTGATTTTGTCGATATCCATTTTTTATTTTTTCTTACGCTCCATGGTGAGGGAAGCAAGGTTATAAATTACATGGTTTTATGTCAGGGAAGACAGAATTAGTTCTTGTCATGTATTTTGTGACTTGTTTTTATTCTATGTCAATACGCTTGTATTAAACTCCAGATACTATTGCCTAAACAGTGCTGTGTCATTTTCATGATTTATATATCGAGGGATGTTCATGGTACATACTCATTTTATTGGTATGATTTATATTGTTTTGGCTAAGCAGGTACAAGCTCTTTGTGAAGGGATGTTCATGATACATACTCATTTATGATGGCATGAATTATAATGTTTCGAATAAGCATGTGCAACCTTTTTGCTCTCTTATAGTTTTGACAGACCAGGAAGTTCTGATTTTCTTCTTCTGGGCTTAGCCCCCATATATGTACATGTACGTATGTTTATTTTGATGTACTTGCTGGCTGATTTTAAATCTTGCTCAATTTTCTCCCTTGTAAGTAGCTTGCTATCGAAATGAAAAGCAACTTGTTCTCTTCTTTTGTTTTATTTTTCATATTAGGGAACCTTAGTGAATGTGGTATGATTCGTAACTGTATTTGTCTACTCGATCCTCACTGTGTTGAAGGCAATAGGAATGGTGCCATATTAGTACATTTACATGTAACAGTTTGAATTTGAATTTGAATTTTATTTTCATATTTCACAATTCACATAACATAAAAATACATATATAAACAATTTAACGGTAAATAAGTGAGTCATATGGCATGAACATTCGTATAAATGATACATCAATGAGCTAGTTGAAATTAAGCAAGACATTAAAATAATGTAGGTGAAATATGAAGGAACCTGCATAAAAAGCAAAGCTTGTTGAGTCTGCAGGTTCCTTGAAAAATATCGAGTCTTAGATGCTTGGAGGGGACACGTTAAAGGAATCGACTAGAAAAGAAATGCCAAAACAAACAAATAAAAAAAGTGTCTGCCACACCGTGTAATGCTTGAAGGGGCATGAAGAGGTACAGTGCGGAAAGTGTGAGAAAGTTGCTCAGCCAGTGCGCATCGACAAAGTACACAAAATCCTGTACGCACTACGCAGAAGGCTCGTATGAGTTCAATAGCATAGTTTTCAATTTACATTTGAAAACATTAAGTGAGGTACAGTGTACCATATCGAGGGGAAGGTCATTCCAGAACCTGGGTCCTTCAAATGCAATTGTTCTTTGAGCAAAGAGTGCGCGAGTACGTAGAAGGTGATAGGAGTCACTTTGTCTAGTGGGATACGTATGAATTAGGTTATTTCTTCGGAACATATATGCAAAGATATCTGGCAATTCATTTTTTGAAAGCTGAAACATGAATATCCCAACTTGATATATATATATAAATGAGCGATTTTCAATAATTTATTATTAAAAAATAGTGGATTTGTGTGGGAATAAAACCCAACTTGGTTAATCACCCTAACTGCCCGTTTTTGTACTTTGAATATTTTTTCAATTAAGGTTTTATTGCAATTTCCCCAGGCCAATATTCCATAATTCATATGAGATACGACGAGTGTAGAATATAATGTTTTCAAAATATTATCAGGAAAAAAATACTTTAGTTTATTTAAAATACTAATATTTCTTGAAGATAACTTGCGAATGTAATCAATTTGACATTTCCATGATAATTCGTGATCAATGTAAAGTCCAAGAAATTTCGTAGAATTTACTTGCAGTAAGTTAACGTTGTTTATAACTACATGGCCCGGCAATGATTTTAGAGAGTTACTAAAAAGCATAAAATGTGTTTTGTTTACATTGAGTGACAATTTATTTGCTCGGATCCAAGTCTGAACAGACTGCAATTCTCTGTTTATAAGACTGAGTAGTGAATTTGGGTTACGGTGCGACAAAAAAAGGTTAGAATCATCCGCGAATAGAATAAAGGACAGGTCATTTGATGAATTATTAAAATCATTTATATAGAGTATAAATAGCAGCGGGCCTAAGAGTGACCCCTGCGGTACTCCGCAAGATATAGTTTTCATATCCGATTTATGACCTTCTATTGAAACAAACTGTTTTCTAGCAGTTAGGTAACTCCTGAACCACTCCAAGGCCTTTCCACGTACACCATAGTGGGATAACTTGTATAGCAAAATGTCGTGATTGATCGTGTCAAAGGCCTTGGAGAGGTCCAGGAATACACCAACGGTATGCAGGGAATTATCAATAGCATTGGCTACTTTATCAATAAAAGAAAGTATAGCATGAACTGTTCAGTGTTTTTTTCTAAACCCAAATTGCGAGTCGCATAAAATATGACAATCAGTTAAGAATTTCATTACACGACAGTAAATCAGCCTTTCAAGAATTTTAGATATTGAAGTCAGAAGTGAAATTGGGCGATAATTACTAACATCTCGTCTGTCACCCTTTTTAAATACTGGAACAACCTTAGCTATTTTCATATTTTGGGGAACTAGGCCATTAATTAAAGATAGTTTGCATATATAAGTCAAAGGGGATAAAATTTCATTAATAACATTTTTCAAGAGAAAATTCGTAAGTTCATCACTTCCAGGATTTTTCTTAGATTTCAATTTTTTTACAATATCCTTGACTTCATATTCAAGAATTGGAGTTAGGAAAATAGTTCTAGGATTTGGGTTTTTTAAAAAGTACTGAAACCCTTTGTACATGTATATGTTGCCTTTTCTGCATTTGTAGGTAAAATAGTTTGTTAAAAATTTTGTTATTGGTTTTGAGCCAGTTTGATATCATTGGCCTTTATGTACAGCAGATGATGATTTTTACTCAACTTTGTTTTTGAATGGGAAAGAAAAAAGAAAGGGGAAAAAAAGGAATATCACGCCATTGGATTAGAGTTACTTTATAATACTCTACATTGGGTTGTGTTATACCACCACCTTGTGGCAAACTTATGCTATATGATCGCTTATATGCAATCGCCCCTTAGCGGCGCCGCGATTGAAAGTTGACCATTGTCTCATTAAACTGAGGTAACTTAAGCCTTAATTGTGTATGGAGTGTCTTCCCTTATGGCGCTAGCGGTACGCATACTCCCATCTCAGCCTTGCATTATCACTTTTTGCTGCCCACTTTTTGCACTCCCTTGCATGTAACGAAAAAAAGAGCGCACACGTGACTCATTTCTGCGCATCTGCTTGGATACATTCTTGTACCCATTTTATAAACCATTATAACGCTTTCGCGTTCATTAACTACACTGATTGTAATTGGTTTTAGAAGTAGCAATGAGTACAATTTATAAGACGGGTTCAAGAATGTAGACAATGTTATTGGTAAAATGATATCACATGACCGTCCATTATTCTTTCCCACCGTGCAAAAACGTTACCATCAAATATTGATTATTGACGTTGAATCAAGTACTTCAAGATCCTGTGAGCTTTGTAAGTGTTCATTGGAGAGTGTTACGCACATGGTAGGGGAATGCCATTTGCTCAGTCACCATAAGAGGACACTACAGAATCATATCGCCGAGGATAAAGAGTTGGCAACGGTATCAGAGTACTTTGATGAACGGGACCCACGGCAATTCACAATTTCTGTTTTCTTCCTACCCGACATATCCCTGCCTATCTTGCGTAGAAACAGCCTAAAGTAATAGGCGTAAAGCGGGGTAATATGGAAACCCATGGCAATATGACCTCATATCACGAAACCACGCTACTGAGCATGCGCAAACTATGCCTCATGTTGAAGTAATATGCTTTTCACACTTGCACAATTTCTCTTAACCCCGGGAAATTGGTGGGGCTAGGGGGGGGGGGGGGGTCTTAGCCCCACCAATTTCCCGGGGTTAAGCTTGGCCCACTTGCTTTTCACACTTACTTTTACCAAAATGGGCTAACCCCGCATTTAGTACCGGACTATCTGGCCCTGCAAAATAGCAGGGTCAGTCGGGCAATTGCGGTGCTAGCACAGCAATTGCGGTGCCAAGAATACAAGTGTGAAAACGAAAAGAAAATGCGGTGCCAAGGACCACATGTGCCGGTCATGTGACAACGTGCTCATAAATATGCATTTCCTTATAACGCTTCCGGGTGCGAAAGTTCACCTGAAACGCGCGAAAACTCGGCTTTATGCGTTGGAAGTACATGCACCTCGATCTTGACGACTAGTATTTTACCAGTCAGGGCTCATTTTCTTTTAATCTTAAAAAAATGATATTTAATTATAAAAAAATGGGAATGAAATGCAGCCTGTAATTGTTGCTTGCATCCATAGTCATTAATCATATTTTTAAAATTGAATTTTAAAATTAGATCAATATAATTCGATGAAAAGCTTGTAATTGATTTGAATCGGTGAAATAGTATTGTCATCAAGCTTCGAAAGAGTCTTGCAACAAGAACAATGCATTGTGGGCTAGCTCGCCTTGATAGCGCTAGCTTTGCATTTACTAGTATTTTTGTTGCCGCATTGTTGTTCTGATCATATCAAAGTTTGTTGACGGCCGGATACTCGACGTACAAACTTTGGCCTATATCAATTTTTTTGTGGATTGTATTGACCTCGGCTGCTGTTAGGAGGGTGGGAGCAACTATAGAATACAAATGAACAATGTCATCAATTAGGGGGAGGGTGTGTGGTCCTATCATACCACCCCGTCTCTCTCTCTCACTCTCTCTCTCTTTATCTCTCTCTCTCTATCTCTCTCTCTCTATCTATCTCTCTCTCTCTCTTTCTTTTGCTTTTCTGTTCCTTTTCTGTTTTTCCCGACTAGAGAGCTCTAATTATATATTAACAAAATATATTTATTTTCGTATTTTTTAAATAAATAAAGTGATATTAAAAAATTTCTTTGAAAAACATACTTAATGATGTTATCCCATATGCCTATAACATAACTAGTTTAGTATATATGATCATTATGTAATCTTTACAAGTACTTGTAGTTTTATTAAAATTAAAACATCGTTAATTTTTTGTTGTTGTTATGTATTTTATGTTTGCATGGAAGAAAAAGAATAAAATATTATATTTCATATGTTTAACCTTTTCAGTACAGAGTCTACATTTGATCGTTTGGCTCGATAACTTTCCATACAAAACCCTAAAAAATATACCAGAAGCATGAATAGAAAGAGCAAGAATGTCTGCCCACATCGTGTCCATTTTTGCTGCATGACCATATTGCATTTAATGCCAGAATTCTAAAAAGGAGAATAAGCTTAATAATCCTAAAATGGCAACACTTTGAGAGGTTCAGAGTCGCTGTGTTTTATATTGTGGCTATATTTCAGACTATTTAACAAGTAAAATCGACTGAATATTTCAGGTTGTAGTCGATCCACAAGTGTTTAAAGAAGAAAATTTCTACTTTGATTTAAAAGGTAGAAAGTTAGTGTCAAGATTCAAAAAGGAAAAATTATTTATATAGATATGACAATTAAAAAAAAATACTATAATGATGTTATAATTATATAAATTGTGTTTAGAACGAGACAATGTCGTTGTATTATCTTGATTTATATATATTTCTTTTGTATTTTTAGAACGAGACATCATAAACCGGTACCCATGTTATCAATATGGGCCATAAAAATGCCTTGTTGTAACGTTTTAAAGTTATGCTTTATTTCCTTTGAGTTGCAGTACAGTCCACCGTCAGGCGTATTGTCGTACTGTATTTAGCATGATTTATGTAGAATATTGAACAATTATTGTAGAGGGCACGTTCCATGCACATCTGTGTGTACGGCCGTGAATATCATGAGAAAATGAAGACGATTTAATAGTATGACCGTGACTGTGAAGGTCCATATTTTATTATTATAAAACATATATGGCCATGACGTTTTTTCTTTTTATTTTTGAGTTTTACCACCACCTTACATTACCATACAACGAAAGAAGAAGAAGAAGAGAACTACTACGGAACGGAAAGGGACAATTCGGTGGTGAATTTTCCAATTTTCAAGATATTCATTTATTGCTTTTGTTTAGAATAACATATAAACAATTGTTAAAATTATAATTCATATAAATGACCTGAAAATAGAGTATAATTTATAATCTTATTCTATTTCAAAAGGGTCAAAGTTTAGAAAGTTCACAACGTTGGTAACACCCACTCATAGGTACACGCCATTGCCGACTGTGTAGTAACGCAGGCAATAGTGAGTACGGTACTAATATGTATCACTGTGCATTTTTGGCTATATTTAAGTGAAACCCATATCTTGGAGTTTACTTAAATATAAATAATTATGGTGAATAATAGATGATTAAAACGTACCAGTTTGTTTTGTGACCTTTGAAGAGGGTTTCCTGAAATTTTGGGTCCTTTTTGTCGATAACTGCTATCGAGACTGTCCCGTCAGCATCCAGTTTGTATTTTTCACGATTATGATGAAGGGAGCCCTCAGCGCTCGTAGTAGTACCGGCGCGATGGGTTCGTCGATCTCCTACGAAGACCTGAAAGGGCCAAACTGACGACGTAAAAAAATAAAAAATATTACGTACGTACGTAATAATTACTACGTACGTACGTAATATTTTTTATTTTTTTACGTCGTCAGTTTGGCCCTTTCAGGTCTTCGTAGAATAGCTTGTGTGCGTAACATTCTGCGTACGTATCTACGGTGCGTAACCATGTAGAGCGGCCTCACTAGTGCGCAACATTATTGAGAGCAGTCGTGATCCGTATGCAGATGTGGGTAACAAGTACCAAAAAGAGGGCTGTAAATGTAAGTTTTTATAACTTTCTACATTTTGTATCTTAACGAACTGATAACTTAAAATCTAAAGAATGATACTTAAGTATCAGTTTGCCCACAAAAACATCAATTTCAAACAAAATTAGATCTGTATCCCCAATACCCAGTATACACACATGTATATGATTCTAATGGTCAATATGACCATTGCTTGCTGATGTGGTAACACCCCAAACATTACTTATTAACAAACAGACGGGACTACGTCGAGACAACGTAGGTGCGTAGGCTCAACCTACGTTGATACAGCGTTTTGGTAGGGTATTCTATAGTTAAGCCGGAGGGTGAACTGGGAAGACGCCGAGATGAGGTTCTTCCAGAATCTGTGGGCAGAGGAGGAGGTCCAGCAACAACTGGACGGTACTGTGAGGAATAAAAGGGTCTTTGACACTATGGTAAATAAAATGGCAGATGCGGGATACCATCGCACTGCAGGACAACTGCGAGATAAGTTGAAGAAACTGAAAAAAGATTACAAAGATGCTCGAACCAACAATGAATCCAGTGGGGCTGCGAGGCAACAGTGCCCATTCTATGACATTTTGCACGCAGTAATTGGTAATCGACCCGCTGTCGAGCCCCAGGTAAGATTTTTTTTCCTTTCGTCAAGAAAATCAAAAGAAAGATGACGATGATGATCATGATGATGAAGCCCGTGGCAGTGGCAGTCACATCACACTAACGACGTTAGGGAATATGGTTATCTATAATATGTCTACAGCGCTAACGCCAACACAAGTCCCCGCGAGTAGGCCTAGCACAAGCTAGGCCTAACATTCAGAACATTAGTCAGACTTTCAAGCATCGTTTTATTTTTATTTATTTTAACAATACTAAATTAAAAGTCACTGAATAGGGCGGTTTACGTAGTGATTCAGTAACGAGGTATTCCATTAACCTGTTATTAATGAATGAACTACAATACTTGGAATCCAGTTTGCATACATTACTTGTTGCTATGTCGGGCAAGCCTCGGGCAAGCTTTCAGGTTGTCAAGAACAACCTTTGTTTCCAAAGTATGCATAAAATTTGAATCACTACGTAAACCGCCCTATTGACTCAAAATTAGGCCCTAGTAGTAGTAATGATATCTAACATTAAATTGTAAAACGCAATAGAGTAATTTGTACTCGCCAAAGCTGGATTATAAAAATATAAGAAAAAAATGCAAATCTTACCTGACAACTGGTGGTAGCTTGACGACAAGCCTTGTCCGAGTCGTCTTCATGTGTAGGCCAAGACCTACTAGGCTACTGGGTACTGTCGTGGAGGGGCCAGTTGTCCGGGAGATTTCTCGTTTAATTTCCAGCTTTGGTGAATAAAAAATATTATGTTTTACAAGAATTTAGACGTCATTACAAAGTCAAAGGAGGTGTAAATTTTGAGTAAATTCCATTGACTTTTGTACAGACAATGATGCTTGTTGAAAGTATGACTACTCGCAGGGTTTTATGTCACTGTACGAGCTCCTTTGCTTATCAATCTGGTACTTGCCTACGGAGCTGTACATGGGATCCATATATACCTTGTGTGTTGGAAGGCATCACCCCAAAAAAATACATCTAAATATCACCATTTCTCACATAATTTGACCCATGCAACCCACCTCGGAATTTGCTATAGGGGTTACCTTCCAGGATCAACTAAGATTGTAAAAATTGAATGAATAAAAAAGAGAGGAAAGAAAAGACAAAAATCGACAGATTTTTTTACCTTGCATTTGTAACTTATATATATGGAACTACACAATACTTACAATGCATGTGTAGTCCCATCCATACAAGTTACATGTCGAATTTTAAAAAACCCTGCCGATTTTGGGGGTTTTTCCCCCTCTTTTTTAGTCATTCAATTTTTACAATCTTAGTTGATCCTGGACGGTAACCCCTATAGCAAATTCCGAGGGTGGGTTGCATGGGTCAAATTATAGGTATATGGATCCCGTGTACAGCTCCGTAGGCAAGTACCAGATTGATAAGCCAAGGAGCTCGTACAGCTATCACTGTACCAGTGTTAGCGCTGTAGGAATTGCTCCCTCTTGTGCCTTTGCCCCATGTATTTTGATCTACGAGCTCTCCTTGGACTTGTTGTCTGCATGTCCAGTTTTTCACAAACACATTTTTGACCACTTGTGAGAAACCTCGCCAACTTCACATTTTCCACCTGAATTTGAATCCCATCAAATGAGGAAAGCAATTCATTACTGCTTCACACTGGTTCAGTGTCAATGTCATTGATCAGCAGCAAAGACACTGTGCTGCGAGACTTCAAAATCAAAGCTGAAATGGATGGTTATAGCATCCATTTAAAATTCGTGAAAAGATACGATTAAAGTTTTTTGGGGGCAAAAACTGGACATTCAGGAGCTGAATAAGTTTAATTGGTGTAAAAGTGAATAATATTGGCCACTATTTAACATGAAACAGTAAACATACTCTCATTTACAGTTGATGATCGATACAGCAGAAGATAAAGCTGACGGTGGTGAAGAAGTGGACCTTCGTGCTGATGATGGGACCGAGCTTAGTGACGGTGATGACGACAACATGATACCATCGAGATTCAGGATGGTACACTTGCTGACGACGATATCCCGGTAGTAATTGCTCCCAAAGCAGACAACAAACCACCAACATCTACTCCAAGGACCAGTGTAGGTTAACTTGCTGATTTTCTGTCAATTTTTCTCGCAATTAGTTTATTTCAAATTTAGGATAATTCACATTATTGATATGAATTGATAATGAAAATAATGAAAGATCATACATTCGAATGGCATTTCATCCTGTAATGAGCAATACATGTTATCAAATGCATTGGAACTTTTTATTTAAAAAAAAAACTCTTTTAAACTTTTGAATTTCTTGTTATCTTTCCACCCCTCCACCCCACCCCCTCCCGAGGAAATATCTGCATAATGCCTACTGGATGTTAAAGCATTTCAGCATTTTTATACATCCATTTCTTACTCCACACTGATATCTGTTGTAACTTGACCTAGGATCATTTATCTCTGATTTTCAATTTAATGAGCCAGATATTTTCATTTGGAGGGGGACTACGATTTGCAGGTATTTGTGGAAAGAGCCCCCCCCCCCCCCCCCCCAAAAAAAAAGGGCAAAACTACAACAGGATTTTTGTGATTTTTTGAAATTGAAGTGGAATTACTTCATTGTAATCAGGACAGGGGGGTGTTTCATAAAGTTACGAATGACTTTACGGACGACTAGAACATGTTCTTGGGTGCTATGCTAATCAGATTCTCAATCATACAGTACAAGAACTGACCACCAGTCGTGCGTAAAGTCGTGCGTAACTTACGAACAGCTTTATGAAACACCTCCAGGTTTGTTAAAATGTTAATAACAAGAGAAGGTATAATATTTTCCTCCAATGCAGGGGAAAGAAAGAAGGAAGCCCATGGCTGAAGGTCCATCAGAGATGGAGAAGACACTGAAAATCCTTGTAGATCACCAGGACAACGCCAGAAGGGAGTATAGAGAATGGGAAGAACAACAGGAAGAAGCACGTGAGAGGAGAGAGGAGATGAGACGCGAAGCTGAACGGCAGCATGAAATGAATATGATTCAGTTTATGGCACGGATGTTCAATCAGAACAACCACCAAGAAAATAACAATGGCCCAGAAAATGTTTTGTTCACTCCAGATGGTAGGTCTTTTATGGATATCTAGGTAATAGCAATACTACTTGGCATCTCATTTTTTGTGTGTGACAAAAAACTTGTGTGTGTGACTTAAATACTAGTATTTAACCAGATACCTTTATTCTCATGTGTTTAGATCTTAAGAAGCAATATTTTCTTGCCCTTTCGCCATATCTTTATGTCTCACTTTTTTATGTTAAATATTTATTTTTATCTTGAGATTCGTGCAAACTGTAAATTAGATATCTTTCAATAGATTAGTTCAAAACTTTGTTCAAAGTTCAGTATTCATAACCTTTGATATTCCATTTTTATTCAGAGTTAAGAGATAGGTCATAGGATCTTGTGTTATTATTATCAATCTTGCAGAAATTTAAACTGTATTGATTGTGCATTACTATCATTAGAGCTAGAAGGATTAAAATGACAATTCATGGAATTAATGATACATAGCATGTCCGGCAGCAGCTTTAGCTTTAACAATTCTTAACTCTGTTGTCCTTTATGGATTTGGGCCAAACATTCATTGATATATCCTTTTTCAGATGTATTCCGAATGCTTCAGCTCATAGCTAATACTAGTTCATCAACAAATTTAACCGTTCATGGTCTTTTGAAATATTTTGTTTAGATATAACTTGCATCAGACAGAGCAGAATATGTGTGCGAGGATGTAGCTAGCAGAGAAAGAATTCTCCCCTTAATTGGCAACCTATTCTAAATCTTTATTCCCACCTATAACTGTTTCTGGGGAAGGTATAAATTTATTGTATTCATGTGAAAATAAATTTTACATATATCTTTCATTTATTAGCCCTTGCAGCTTTGATAACACAAGAAGCTGGCTATTGATCTGATCTGATTTATTTGACTTTATTACTATGTAGGTAAAAGCACAAATCATTTTCTTGAATGCTGTGAAAACTGTACTTAATAGCCTGAATAAGACTGGGTAATGTTGGAGCACATTGCAAACATTGATTCATAAATACATGCGGGTTACTAGTTACTATTGGAATCATTATTTTTACTGTTATCATCATCATCATCATCATCAATTTATTATTATTACTATTATTGTATTACTATTATTTTCGTCATTATCATTTTATATTATTATTATTTTTGTTGTTGATGGTGATGTTATTTTACATAAGGCTCATAAATCATATCAGATGCCAAAGTAGCAGTTATTCCGTGATGTAACTGGAACTATATTTATAACTGATAATTGTTTTATTTTACTCGTTTTATTTTACTCGTTTTGTACATAAGTTATGTCTTATGCAGTTATTGTTACGGCTTGTTCTTGATGCCAAAGTTGTATTTTACATATTTTGTACATAAGTTATGCCTGATACAGTTGTTGTTGTTACAACTTGTTTCTGATGCCAAAGCATTCTTGCTGCCAAAGCATTCTTGCTGCTAGTAGTATTTATTTTCATCCATACTCTCAATGCCAAAGTCATGAATGTGGATTGTAAAAAAAAAAATCAACTCATGCAATCATTACATCTCATATCATATTTTATATTCTTTTAGATACAAATTAAAGATTGTTGGACAGCAAAAATATTTAAGCATACAGCATTTATTATTTTTTTTTAACTAATCCAAGAAGTTCATTTTAAGGTGACTGGATATAGAGATGGTATGACGTTGTGAGCGGAGAATAAGATTTGAGTGAGTAAAGCGATTAAGAGAAAGGAGAAAGATGTATATGACAGAATCAAGAAGAGAGAAACACAGCGAGCACCAGGATATGACGGTTGAAAATGCACAAGGGGAGAGGGGTACCGAAGTGATGACGTCACAAAAAGCTATTTTTTTCATTTTGACATTTTTTTATACATTTCAAAGGAACATGGTGAAAAACATCCAGAGCCAAAATTTTATGGCAATTGGCTCGTTGGGCCCCCGAGATATGGCCGCAGGAATACCTCCTTAGCCCCATTGAAGTCGGTGTTAAATCGGCCTGGTTCTAAACTGTTAAGAACCAGGCCAATTTACACCGACTTCAACAGGGCTAATTATATATTCATATAGCCCTAACTTGGGCCACCATGAACTGATTCATGTCAAATTTGATGTGTTAACGTTTTCCATCATGCTCTACCTAAATATGGTCATAAAAATACTGAAAGACAAAAATCAAAATTTGATGACGTCACACTTCGGTACTCTATTGTTGTAAGGAGGGGTAAAGATCCACAATCATTACAACATCTCCTCCTATACTACCTCTTCCTCTCTTTCTTCCACCCCCACTCTCTCCCCCTTTCTCTCCCCCTCTCTCCTCCCTCTCTCTCTTCCCCTCTCTCTCTTTATTATTCTTCTTCCAGTTGAGTACAGACCGCAGTTGGCGTATTATCGTACTTGTGCTTGTCAAGTGCCCAGATGAATAGTGCAAGTAAAATCCTCACTACACTTTCCCCTCTCCCCCCTCAAACCTCCACAACTTCTTCACTCTCTCTAGTTTTGATTGAACCACTGACTCAATTAATATAATAATTGTTTTCCTACAGCGGAATAGCAAATCATTGTTCAGCTTATGCCTTCGTCATGACAATAAACAAAACAAAAAAGAGATGCCACCAACTTTTTGAATAGCATGTTTATAATAATAATAATAATAATAGTGGCTACTTGTATAGCGCGCAGGTCCGCCTTTCGACGCTCATGGCGCTGTATAGATGTATATTATTACCCCCCGTCATTGGATTCTGGCACGCCCGCACACAGTGTATGCACTTTCTCCACTCCCTGGGGAGCATTCCAGCCAGTCGCCTGTTAAGCGCACACATGCTAAGCAAAGGACATTACCTTTCGCCATCCTACCGGGTACCCATTTAACACCTGGGTGGAGAGTGGCAAATGTAGATTAACGTATTGCCAAAGGACGCTAGTGCTGCGGTGGGATTCGAACCCCGGACCTCGTATGTATAATTGCATTTCACAATTGTATTTTCTTTCAGTTTTTCTGCAAATTACATGTTATAAACAAATGAAAAGCAGTCCACAGTGCACATTGCATGCCAATCATTTGACACGAAGTTAATTAATTCCAAGAATTTACATTACCCACATAGAGAAAACATTTTTTTTTTAAATCATGTCAATTTTTACATCATTAATCCTATTTACATAAAGCCGCCACACTAGACACACTCCAAGCTGAATGTTTGAGTAATTTGTTTTTTAAAGTAAATTGATGGAGTTACTACTCCTCCTACTACCGCCACCACCAATACTACTACTACTACTACTACTGCTACTGCAAAAATATTCATTGCAGTAGCACTCTGATCGTGTAATGGTGGGCGATTCACAACAAGCATTTTACTGCCCTTGATCAGAACATAGTTTGGAAATATTTATGAACAAATAAAAAAAAAAATTAACATCCATAACCTTGAGCTACAATTCTTAATACATGTATTAGTAACATTATAAAAATAAAAACAATGATTTCTATATATTAAACAATCCTATTCCATGTAATATCTCCAAATTAAATCAACTTATTCACATTGGAATGAGGACATCTTGATTACATACTGATTGACAATAGTCTTTAAGATAGAACGTTAATGATTTTAAATATTGGCTTAATACTAATTATTGCATAGATGGCATAAATTAAAAAAGGTTATCCAAATTCAACGCTTGGAAACATTTGAAGTAATGATTATTATCAATTATAAAACGGTAAAATACAGCCCCCGATATAGCAGCTGAAGAGCTCCTCGAACGCTACTGAGATATGTGACGACACACCCTGGACCAGTCCTGTCTAAGCAGACGATGTCCCATAACATCTTACACATTTTTCAGAGCCTATTTTGTCATCTCCTCTTCACTTATTTCTCTTCCTTCACTAGCGTCAGTCTTAATGTTAGTCTGTTGCCTCACTCTTAACTTCGTGTATGGTATTATTTTGATGAAAAATGCAGCGTTAAAAAAATAAAGGAATCAGTCACTTGTAAACAAAATAAGACGCCATTGTATTTTCAGCTGCTTGCACCCGGGCATGTTCGGCGTTTCAAGAGGGAACGAATACCATCCTGCTATTATTCGGAGGGCTTTTCAATTTGAAAGTGGGGTTTATTTCATTGATCATTGACCCTTCTCCTATGTATTTACAATCAAACGGTTTTAGCTATCAGAATCAGTTTCACTTTCCCTTTATAATGGTGTGAAATAAGGTCATGTTTAAATACACCAAACTCTTTATAATTTGATAAATAATTGCATTGCAATTACGTTCATTCATTATAGGACGTCGTCTGCTAAAGCAGGATCGATCCCGAGTGTGACGACATCAAAACATCGCTATATTTCTGGCGAATCCTCGGATATTCCAGATGCTGAGAAGAGCTTTTATTTGTGTTGTTTTTATAATCACCAGATACGCAGTTGACATAAAACTTATACGATTGCCATCTGTAAGCTTCCCAGTTTCTAGTGATACATTAATTGCCATATTTGTGATTTTCTTTGAATATCTACTTTAAGATATTTTTTATTTAAAAAATTGTGAAAAGGTGAAAAGGTGAAAAAATTGGTGAAATTACATGAAAAGATATAAATAAGAAAGCGAGTTTAAATTTTTTTTTTTTAAATAATAACAAATAGATATATGTATAAAAACTATAATAACGCACAAAAATAATGAAATAGTCTTGTGACCTTTAGGCATCTGTAAGGTGTCGAAGTAAATCATTCCGTATCATTGTTGCATCATTGTTTTGTTCATCATTGATACCACCTGGGACATTTGGAGCCTGCTCATCCCTACCATTGGCACCAAGAAGTTCGTTGTCGAAATTCTCACCTGCACACTCACACAAATTGGGCAAAACACAGCATAAGATTTCACGCAATGTTGGCATACTTTTTAAACTGAAATATTATGTTCCATTGAAATTTTTGTTTATGCTGTATAACACGTTAATATTACCATATATCTCATACTGTAATATCATACGGGCAAACTCGAAAAATAATATTGAAATTATTCTACTGCTGCAAAAGAAAGCTGTTCGTTTGTGTACCAATTCTTCGTTCCGCGATCATACTACCCTTTTGTTCTCGACACTTAAAACTCTGAAAGTTGATGATATAAATATTCTACAAACTGGGGTTTTCATGTTCCAGCTAACAAACGGGCAGCTACCCCCATATTTCCCTCCACTGTTTAGTCTAAATAGAGACATCCACTCTTATCCCACAAGACAAACTGAACATTTCCATCTAAGAAACCCTAAAACTGCATTAGCCTTGAAATCTATCAGACATAATGGTCCAGATATTTGGAACTCATTTCCTCCTGAAATCAGAAATCTGAAGTCATTAAATGCATTTAAAACAGCTGTCAGATCCATGTTGTTATGTAAATACTGCAACTGAGACTCCTTCCTTCATCTATTTGTTCATTCAATTATTATGGTCAATGACCTAGCACTCTAATCTTTTGTGTTAATAAACTTGTAAACAAGGTGTATTATCATAGCGTATAGGCTACCAGCCCCTCCCCGTCTTTCTTTTTCTCTCTTCTCTCTTTCTCTTTCTTTGCAAGTCACTCCCCATATTTTGGGGTTTAAATTCTTCCCTTTTTAATTTATTTGTATTACATGTATTTTACAACCGAGGGCTGCAAGCATTTCAAGCTCTATTGCTTAAAGCCCCTATCACACCAAACTCCACGACTGCTACGACCGTCCCGACAACGCCGATTCTATAATTTTTGAAACATTTGTATGAGTCGGGGTAGAATCGTGTAAAAATACCCGAATCCCGGTTAAAAAATTATACATTCCCGTTGCTGCCACGACTCTCCCCGATTGTGCCACGACTGATTCCCGACAGTCTCGATCCAGCCATGTACCAGCCACGACAGCACCCCGATTATACCCACGACTCTCACGACTGAGTCCCGACAGTACCCGTTTGTGCCACGTTCTCGCCAAGACAGCGCCACGATCTATCCGATTGCGCCACGACTGAGCCACGCCACAGCCCCGATCTATCACCTTCTCTACCACGTCCGCGCCAAGACCTATAAATACAGCCGATTTGCAAGCAGACCTCACTTTCATTTTGGTTGTGGCTTTGTCGGAGTGTAGTCGGGAGAAGGAAGACCCTCGATTCGTCCACGACTGGGCCACGACCAATCCGACTGCACCACGACTGAGCCAAGACTGTGCCCCGACTATCCCGACCGCGCCACGTCCTCACGACGTTATAGCCACGATTTCTTAGAATCGTGAGAGTTTCCCGATTATTAAGCTCCGACCTAAAAAGTCGTGACAGCCCTCCCGACCGTTCCCGACCCTCACGAACATGCCACGACTAACCCCGATCACGCCACGACCTTCCCGACTTGGCCACGACTTTTCACCCGATTTTCCATATTTTTGAGTCGGGACTGTCGTGGCACGGTCGGGAAGCCCGGTGTGATAGTACAGTAAGCAGTAGCCCTTCTATATCTCATTTTGTATTATGTTAGTCTCATGGTTTTTTTTTGTTTACTCATGTATGATGTTATTATGTTGTATTTATTCATCTGAATGAAATGTAATGTGATATAGAAACCAATAAATTCAATTCAATTCAATTCAATTCTTCACACATTGTTAGCTTCATGCTTCACCTACTTTGCATGCAGTCAGCACAAAGCAGTCCATTGTCGCTGGGAGGATCGAGGACGGCGTTCTAGTCGACACATCCGAAAACTCCTTAATTGTAAACTAGTGCAAAGTACAAAGTCCTCATTCATAAAGAAAAAGATCAATGTAGAACTGTATACATAAGTTTGTATAAGCCTTATACATGCAGTACAGCGGAAGCCTCAGTCAAAACTACAGTTTCCTGATCTTTGCATCAGTAAACCAACGATTTATAGAATAATTCGCTTAGTCTGGTCAATATGTGTAATATCCATTTGGCAGAAATGTTTTGGCAACAGATGTGGAAATAAGTTTATGCGACTATTCAAGTATAGTTTCATGGAATATTTTTCGGTTTGAAGCAGAAAATCTGTTTTGATGCCAGCAGAAGCGTTCATATTTTGCCGTGTCTGTTTTAAAGGAAAGGAAGTTCGTTAACAAAATTACGCTCTACATTGCCTTCTACGAAGACAGTGTACTTGGTGTCTGTTTTAGATGGAAAGAAGCTCGTTAAGATTTACGCTTTAATTTACCTTCTTCAAGAAAATGTACTTGGTGCTACTTTTCAATATTGGATGACGTCGAGATGCCGAATATGTAGGTGTATATATATATATATATATATATATATACTCAACTGCTCAAGTACATTGAGTAATATTCTGATTTTATCGAGTTGTTAAGGTGATGGTCATCGGTACACTATCGCTTAGTCTACCACCACTTGGTCTAATCATCAGTTCGTCAGTTTATATTTTTACCCTTCTACAGAGTTCCTTTATTCATCATCAATATAACAATTCTTACAAAAGATCGTACATATATATATATATATATATTCCCCCATGATTTGTCGTGTAAATACTTACCATAATATAACAAAATATGCAGCCGCACAGCGGTGTGTTGGATAGTTTGACAAAATACACGTTGTGTACAATAATATATTACATACAAAACTGGCAAAGAAAACGTAGACTCTCAGAAACATTTGGTGAAATGAAAACATTTTTCCTCAAACTTATCGTCTTTAAGATTTATCTTTGATATACTTTTCCATATCATAATATGTTTGATAGCTGTCAAAACTTTTTCAAACCTTTGTAGGCCTAATTGACTTTATACATTTAGCTGATTATTTTTTCTTACAATGACGGCCAACAAAATGACGCATAGTGTTATGGTAGGTGCGGAGACGAAAAGGAAATAGCTCAACAGGCAATTAGCCTTAGTGATAATTAGACAAAGTGATGTTTAGACAAATTGGCATTTAGACTAACTGGAAAATGGACTAAATGAAAGTTAGACCAAGTGCACATTAGACCATATAAATGCCATGTAGACCAAATGGATACTAGACCAGGTGGATTTTAGACGAAATGCCTGTAGACCAACTAGTTTTAGACTGACTGGGAATTAGACAAACTGACATTAGACGAACTGGTAGTCGACCAAGTGACAACAAAATAAAGTAGACGAAATGGTAATTAGACCAAATGGTAATTAAAACAAGTGATAATTAGCCCAAGTGGTCATTAGACCTTCTAAAAGTCCAGGCACCTGGACAGTAAAGGGTCAAACTATCGCGGCAGTAATAACAAAGGTCGTACATCCCTTCATTTGACCGCACAAGGGGGCCATCCTGAAATCGTTCAATATCTAGAAAATGTAGGAACAGACGCGAATAAGTCGACCAATGAACATGATGAAGGATTGACACCTCTTCATCTGGCTTCCAGCAGAGGTCATTTATATATTGTGCAGTGTATTATTGAAAAAGAAGCAGACGTTAATAAGACTAGCAATTTTGAATCATTACTTAGAATCTCAAAAAGGTTATCTGGATATTGTTCAATATCTGGTGGACAAAGGGGCAGACTTGAATAATTCAAGAAACGATTTATCAGCACCTCGTCACTTGGGTTCACAAAAAGGTCACTTGGAAATCGTTCAATATCTCGTGGATAAAGAAGTAGACATGGATGAGACAGACAGTGCTAGATTGGCAACTCTTCGCAAGGCTTCACAGGAAGGTCATTTGAAAATCGTTCAACATCTAGTGGAGAAAGGAGCAGACATGAATAAACCAACCAATGATGGATTGACACCTCTTCACTTGGCTTCAAAAAATGGTCATCTGGATATCGTTAAATATCTAGTGGAAAAAGGAATAGACATGAGTAAGAAAGTCAATAATGGATTAACACCTCTTCACTTGGCATCCCGAAATGGTTATCTGAATATAGTTCAGTATCTAGTGGAGAAAGGAGCAGACATGAATAAATCAACCAATGATGGATTGACACCTCTTCACTTGGCTTCAAAAAATGGTCATCTGGATATCGTTAAACATCTAGTGGAGAAAGGAGCAGACATTGATAAGGCAGACAATGACGGATTGACACCTTTTCACTTGGCTTCAGAAAAAGGGCATCTGGATATAGTTCAGTATCTAGTGGAGAAAGGAGCAGACATTGATAAGACAGACAATAACGGATTGACACCTCTTCACTTGGCTTCAGAACAAGGGCATCTTGATATCGTTCAATATCTCGTGAGTAAAGGAGCAGACATTGATAAGACATACAATAACGGATTGACACCTCTTCATTTTGCTACACAAAAAGGTCATCTGGATATTGTCGAGTATCTAGTGGATAAAAGAGCAAACCTTAGGGGACCCAGTAAGGAAGGAACACCTCTTCATCAAGCATCATACTTCGGTCATCTGAATGTTGTTGAATATATAGTAAACAATGGAGGACAGGTTAACGAGACAGACTATAATGGTATGGTTCCTCTTCAGTTGTCATCAAGAGAAGGTCATCTTGATATCGTTCAATATCTTGTGAGTAAAGGAGCAGACATGAATAAACCAACCAATGATGGATTAACACCTCTTCACTTGGCTTCAGAAAAAGGGCATCTTGATATAGTTCAGTATCTAGTGGAGAACGGAGCAGACATGAATAAACCAACCAATGATGGATTGACACCTCTTCACTTGGCTTCAAAAAATGGTCATCTGGATATCGTTAAACATCTAGTGGAAAAAGGAATAGACATGAGTAAGACAGTCAATAATGGATTAACACCTCTTCACTGGGCATCCCGAAATGGTCATCTTAATATAGTTCAGTATCTAATGGAGAAAGGAGCAGACATGAATAAACCAACCAATGATGGATTGACACCTCTTCACTTGGCTTCAAAAAAAGGGCATCTGGATATAGTTCAGTATCTAGTGGAGAAAGGAGCAGACATGAATAAGGCAGACGATGCTGGGATTAACCCTCTTCACTGGGCTTCAATCCGTGGTTACCTAAACATTGTTAGATATCTTCATAGTTTAGGGGCATGTATACATAATAGTGATAATAAAGGCCGTACATCTCTTCATTTTGCTGCACAAAAAGGTCATCTGGATATTGTCGAGTATCTAGTGGATAAAGGAGCAAACCTTAGTGGACCCAGTAATGATGGAACAGCTCTTCATGAAGCATCATCATACTTCGGTCATCTGAATGTTGTTGAATACATAGTAAACAACGGAGGAGAAGTTAACGAGACAGACTATAATGGTATGGTTCCTCTTCACTTGGCATCCCAAAATGGTCATCTTGACATCGTTCAATATCTCGTGAATAAAGGAGCAGACATTGATAAGACAGACAATGACGGATTGACACCTCTTCACTTGGCTTCAAAAAATGGTCATCTGGATATCGTTAAACATCTAGTGGAGAAAGGAGCAGACATTGATAAGGCAGACAATGACGGATTGACACCTTTTCACTTGGCTTCAGAAAAAGGGCATCTGGATATAGTTCAGTATCTAGTGGAGAAAGGAGCAGACATTGATAAGACAGACAATAACGGATTGACACCTCTTCACTTGGCTTCAGAACAAGGGCATCTTGATATCGTTCAATATCTCGTGAGTAAAGGAGCAGACATTGATAAGACATACAATAACGGATTGACACCTCTTCATTTTGCTACACAAAAAGGTCATCTGGATATTGTCGAGTATCTAGTGGATAAAAGAGCAAACCTTAGGGGACCCAGTAAGGAAGGAACACCGCTTCATCAAGCATCATACTTCGGTCATCTGAATGTTGTTGAATATATAGTAAACAATGGAGGACAGGTTAACGAGACAGACTATAATGGTATGGTTCCTCTTCAGTTGTCATCAAGAGAAGGTCATCTTGATATCGTTCAATATCTTGTGAGTAAAGGAGCAGACATGAATAAACCAACCAATGATGGATTAACACCTCTTCACTTGGCTTCAGAAAAAGGGCATCTTGATATAGTTCAGTATCTAGTGGAGAAAGGAGCAGACATGAATAAACCAACCAATGATGGATTGACACCTCTTCACTTGGCTTCAAAAAATGGTCATCTGGATATCGTTAAACATCTAGTGGAAAAAGGAATAGACATGAGTAAGACAGTCAATAATGGATTAACACCTCTTCACTTGGCATCCCGAAATGGTCATCTGAATATAGTTCAGTATCTAGTGGAGAAAGGAGCAGACATGAATAAACCAACCAATGATGGATTGACACCTCTTCACTTGGCTTCAAAAAAAGGGCATCTGGATATAGTTCAGTATCTAGTGGAGAAAGGAGCAGACATGAATAAGGCAAACGATGCTGGGATTAACCCTCTTCACTGGGCTTCAATCCGTGGTTACCTAAACATTGTTAGATATCTTCATAGTTTAGGGGCATGTATACATAATAGTGATAATAAAGGCCGTACATCTCTTCATTTTGCTGCACAAAAAGGTCATCTGGATATTGTCGAGTATCTAGTGGATAAAGGAGCAAACCTTAGTGGACCCAGTAATGATGGAACAGCTCTTCATGAAGCATCATCATACTTCGGTCATCTGAATGTTGTTGAATACATAGTAAACAATGGAGGAGAAGTTAACGAGACAGACTATAATGGTATGGTTCCTCTTCACTTGGCATCCCAAAATGGTCATCTTGACATCGTTCAATATCTCGTGAATAAAGGAGCAGACATTGATAAGACAGACAATGACGGATTGACACCTCTTCACTTGGCTTCAAAAAAAGGGCATCTGGATATAGTTCAGTATCTAGTGGAGAAAGGAGCAGACATGAATAAGGCAGACGATGCTGGGATTAACCCTCTTCACTCGGCTTCAATCCGCGGTTACCTAAACATTGTTAGATATCTTCATAGTTTAGGGGCATGTATACATAATAGTGATAATAGAGGCCGTACACCTCTTCATGTTGCTGCACAACAAGGCCATCTGGATATTGTCGAGTATCTAGTGGATAAAGGAGCAAACCTTAGTGGACCCAGTAAGGATGGAACAGCTCTTCATCAAGCATCATACTTCGGTCATCTGAATGTTGTTGAATACATAGTAAACAATGGAGGAGAAGTTAACGAGACAGACTATAATGGTTTGGTTCCTCTTCACTTGGCATCCCAAAATGGTCATCTTGATATCGTTCAATATCTTGTGAGTAAAGGAGCAGACATGAATAAACCAACCAATGATGGATTGACACCTCTTCACTTGGCTTCAAAAAATGGTCATCTGGATATCGTTAAACATCTAGTGGAAAAAGGAATAGACATGAGTAAGACAGTCAATAATGGATTAACACCTCTTCACTTGGCATCCCGAAATGGTCATCTGAATATAGTTCAGTATCTAGTGGAGAAAGGAGCAGACATGAATAAACCAACCAATGATGGATTGACACCTCTTCACTTGGCTTCAAAAAAAGGGCATCTGGATATAGTTCAGTATCTAGTGGAGAAAGGAGCAGACATGAATAAGGCAAACGATGCTGGGATTAACCCTCTTCACTGGGCTTCATTCCGTGGTTACCTAAACATTGTTAGATATCTTCATAGTTTAGGGGCATGTATACATAATAGTGATAATAAAGGCAGTACACCTCTTCATGTTGCTGCACAAAAAGGCCATCTGGATATTGTCGAGTATCTAGTGGATAAAGGAGCAAACATTAGTGGACCCAGTAATGATGGACCAGCTCTTCATCAAGCATCATACTTCGGTCATCTGAATGTTGTTGAATACATAGTAAACAATGGAGGAGAAGTTAACGAGACAGACTATAATGGTTTGGTTCCTCTTCACTTGGCTTCAGAAAAAGGGCATCTGGATATAGTTCAGTATCTAGTGGAGAAAGGAGCAGACATGAATAACGCAGACAATGCTGGGATTAACCCTCTTCACAGGGCTTCAATCCGTGGTTACCTAAACATTGTTAGATATCTTCATAGTTTAGGGGCATGTATACATAATAGTGATAATAGAGGCCGTACACCTCTTCATGTTGCTGCACAAAAAGGCCATCTGGATATTGTCGAGTATCTAGTGGATAAAGGAGCAAACCTTAGCGGACCCAGTAATGATGGACCAGCTCTTCATCAAGCATCATACTTCGGTCATCTGAATGTTGTTGAATACATAGTAAACAATGGAGGAGAAGTTAACGAGACAGACTATAATGGTTTGGTTCCTCTTCACTTTGCATCCCAAAATGGTCATCTTGATATCGTTCAATATCTCGTGAGTAAAGGAGCAGACATGAATAAACCAACCAATGATGGATTAACACCTCTTCACTTGGTTTCAGAAAAAGGGCATCTTGATATAGTTCAGTATCTAGTGGAGAAAGGAGCAGACATGAATAAACCAACCGATGATGGATTGACACCTCTTCACTTGGCTTCAAAAAATGGTCATCTGGATATCGTTAAACATCTAGTGGAAAAAGGAATAGACATGAGTAAGACAGTCAATAATGGATTAACACCTCTTCACTTGGCATCCCGAAATGGTCATCTGAATATAGTTCAGTATCTAGTGGAGAAAGGAGCAGACATGAATAAACCAACCAATGATGGATTGACACCTCTTCACTTGGCTTCAAAAAAAGGGCATCTTGATATAGTTCAGTATCTAGTGGAGAAAGGAGCAGACATGAATAAGGCAAACGATGCTGGGATTAACCCTCTTCACTGGGCTTCAATCCGTGGTTACCTAAACATTGTTAGATATCTTCATAGTTTAGGGGCATGTATACATAATAGTGATAATAGAGGCCGTACACCTCTTCATGCTGCTGCACAAAAAGGCCATGTGGATATTGTCGAGTATCTAGTGGATAAAGGAGCAAACATTAGTGGACCCAGTAATGATCGAACACCTCTTCATCAAGCATCATACTTCGGTCATCTGAATGTTGTTGAATACATAGTAAACAATGGAGGAGAAGTTAACGAGACAGACTATAATGGTTTGGTTCCTCTTCACTTGGCTTCAGAAAAAGGGCATCTTGATATAGTTCAGTATCTAGTGGAGAAAGGAGCAGACATGAATAAGGCAGACGATGCTGGGATTAACCCTCTTCACAAGGCTTCAATCCGTGGTTACCTAAACATTGTTAGATATCTTCATAGTTTAGGGGCATGTATACATAATAGTGATAATAAAGGCCGTACACCTCTTCATTTTGCTGCACAAAAAGGCCATCTGGATATTGTCGAGTATCTAGTGGATAAAGGAGCAAACATTAGTGGACCCAGTAATGATCGAACACCTCTTCATCTAGCATCATACTTCGGTCATCTGAATGTTGTTGAATACATAGTAAACAATGGAGGAGAAGTTAACGAGACAGACTATAATGGTTTGGTTCCTCTTCACTTTGCATCCCAAAATGGTCATCTTGATATCGTTCAATATCTCGTGAGTAAAGGAGCAGACATGAATAAACCAACCAATGATGGATTAACACCTCTTCACTTGGCTTCAGAAAAAGGGCATCTTGATATAGTTCAGTATCTAGTGGAGAAAGGAGCAGACATGAATAAGACAGACAATGATGGATTAACACCTGTTCACTCGGCTTCCAAAAAAGGTCATCTGGACACTGTTGCATATCTAGTGGACAACGGAGCAGACATGAATAAGACGGACAATGATGGAATCACACCTCTTCACTTGGCTTCAAGAAATGGCCAGATGGCTATCGTTCAATATCTAGTAGGGAAAGGAGTAGACGTGAATAAGACGGACAATGATGGAATCACACCTCTTCACTTGGCTTCAAGAAATGGCCAGATGGCTATCGTTCAATATCTAGTAGGGAAAGGAGTAGCCGTGAATAAGACAGACAGAAATGGAGAAACACCTCTGTACGATGCCTTAGTTATGGGTCATCTTGCCATAATAAAGTATCTTGTTAGTCATGGAGCAGATATTAGAAACAATGACTTATCAGGCTATTCACCACTTCATCTAGCATCCATAAAAGGCGATGTTGACTTTGTACACTATTTTTTATCAGAAGGTGCAAATCTTTCTTCAACAACGAATAGAGGATTTAACCCTCTTCATCTTGCCGCTGATAGAGGTCATCATCTTCTTTCAGTTTTCTTGCTACAGAATGGTGCAGATATCAATCAGCAGGTCAGTTGCTTTTCAAGAAAATAATGACTATTCGTGCTTATGTGTGTTCAACTTCTATAATCGAGTGCGGAAGATGTTGATCATCGTGGTAGTACAATAAGAGTATAAGTTGATCTGTTGTCACACGAAGGAGCAAACGAAGGTTGCGACGTTTCGACCGCTAACTGCTTGTCTTCGTCAGGCAATGTGGACAATCACCGCTCTTATTCTATAATCTATTTTACGATAATACTCTTATTTTATTGTAATGCTTCATACAAATTTCCATCAGATCACAAATATTTTCCATGTTTTCGGATTCCATTTCCAATATTTTCAACCACAAGGCTACCGTGAATGCATACGGCAGGATCACGCAGTGAACACAGTGGTATCTTCTTCTTTATGACGGCAATAGACGCAAAACATTAGATTTCTAGAGGAAGTAATGGCGAATACATGCTGATGCATTTCAATGTTTCTGTTATTTCATTAACCCTGAACACAAATTTCTGACATACATTTACAGACTCCTAGAGGTGTAACACCACTGATGCTCTCAGCAAAGTCAGGGTATTCAGAATGTGTTCGCTTGTTACTTGATAGCAACGCAGACGTGGAGATAGAGGATCAAGAAGGATTGACGGCGCTCCACTATGCAGCAGTAAGGTAAACAATCAGTATTGATCACTTAGTACCTAACTACTTATACCCTTATAAAAGCTTTATCACCCTTTTGGGTGTTTTCTTTTCATTTCAATCATTAACGTTGTTTTAGAATTTTTTATCTGTTGGAAGAAATTTTTTTATAAGAGAGCGATAGAAGTGATAATTATATGTCAAGCAGGGATATTTTTTTAAATGACATATATTATATCGCTTCCGTCTCTTAGTGCTATGTCATATGGACGAGGAAAAAATAGGAAAAAATTGTAGCTTGAGTAATGGTTTCGATGAACCTTTGATAATAAGGAACTGGATAATTTTTTTAGTGATTACATTAACTGTTTGAATTAAACTTTCATTAGTTTTCTTCATTTTTTTCTTTCCTTCTAGTAAGTTTAATTAATTGTTTACAGTTCTTCCTAAGCAAAGCAAAATAATTCTTTACGACAAATAACATTAGGCATCTTCTTTTGCCATATTTTTGTCTCTTCTAATGGATCCCAAATTAATTATTTCTTTGTTATTAATGAGCATCATTAGGTTTATATACAGTGTGTCCTAGAAATAAAAGGAAAACCTAAAACAAAGGGTGATTGTGACGAGCTTTGTGCTCTTTGACTATAATTATGTATTTTCCATAGTGAAGAAGTCTTCTTCTTTTTAATGATAACTTGATGGCGTCCGTAATGAATAAAGTAAGGGCACCTTCCTGCGGGAGCAGATGCACTGAAATTTTTCATATGAATCGCTTCCTTAAAGGTCCCCTTTTATGGAATTACAAAGGAACTTCATTTAATAGACTTTTCTACTGTGAATCCAGATCTGTCAATCATATTCATTAATCTGTAACCTTGAAAATAAAAAAATAACTGGGAACGCCCCTAAAAATTTTGGAAAATCGGTCCAGCGATCGATGACGTCATGTGACGTCACCCACAGAACGCTCGACTCTACACAAGCTGGATCAGTATCGATGAGTGTGTGTTATGGCTATTGAGCTTCGTGTAGATCCCTTCGACTTCGTGCCATTTCAGCCCTTCATTTTAGCTTTTTAAAGACAAAATCCTACATCAACAATGGCATCATCTTCTTCAGCCAGGACACCTATTCAGGATCAGATATATCTGATTTGGAGCATCAAGTCCCAGAAGAAATTGAAGAGGAATTAGGGGCCCGGACGTATACTATCATAATTATGTTTGAGCCAGACATGTCGGATTCTGGACAAGATTCTGATGATGACAGAGACGTCCCTGATTTTAATAACGGAGAGGATATCGACGGGAGACTTGGGAATAACAATGGGTAATTATTTTTTGATAATAAATTACCGATTAAAGTTTAATTCACGCATATCCACGTATTATGAATCTTGTTTACACTTGCAAATTGCCCGAGAGGCTGAGCTGATACTTCGCTGATCGAGGCAGTGAGCTCGATGTGCGCAGGGCCGGGGTACACGCCGCGCCGTTTGGTTGTTCGCCTGCTGACCCTGCCTGGGCTTGCGCTTGGGCAGTTTTACTGGTGCATGGGGTGGTAGCGTTTGATTCTAGTAAATTCTAACATTGATATCCAGAAAACTCTTAGCTCTCCTGTTATCTTGCTTGTTTTCTTTGTGCTGCTACACTAAGTAAGTGTAGGTACCGTTATAGTTGACAATAGATATGATCTTCTTCTTCTTCTTCTCCACCCAGGGTTTCATCCAGTGTGTCTGCATGGAGCGGTATGTGATGGAAACTGCTTACTATTTGTATCGACAGCAGTATGGCGGACAGGCAAGGCAGGATGCAACTGAAAATCAGTGAGTACACCATATTTTTTGTTTTAATCCTTACTGCAGTATTCCTGTATTATATAAAGCAGTTTGGATGCAAAATGCCAATTTGGCTCCTTATGAAATTAATATTACGATATTCTATAAAAGAAAATAATGTTTTAGCCTTAATGTAAATAGAGGAAGATTATTCTATTTGCAGTGTACATGTATTTTCTTGTCCTATGTGCAGATTAACGTTTGTTTCCTCTTTCCCCATCACAACATTTTACACTGCGGTGTTGACAACTAAATTATTAGCTAATCTTCTATTGTTTATTTTGTGAAGTTCAAAGTAAAAGTTACCTCACTATCACCTACATCATAGACTACACTGTGCATTGTTTTGAAGTTGTCTAATCATAGTTTCCTTTGTACTCTTAAAAAAAAATCTTTTATAGGAAAGCCAGGCAGGGCAGGACGTGTTCCTCTCCCATCTTGTGCCGTGACAAGAATCCGTGCAGCATTTCCATCAGAACCATTGGCGGATCCAGGGGGCACAGCCGGCCCGGTCCCCCCCCCCCCCCCCCCCCCCTTTTGGAAGAGAATTATGATTTTTTTTTTTTTGTTGCTTGTCAGGGAATTATGGAGGGGAAACTGGTCCCCAATAACCCCTTACTGAGCGATTTTTGAATGTTTGGCGAATTTCTTTTTTTGCCCCCCCCCCCCCCCCCCCCCCCTCACTGAGCGACTTTTCGAGAAGCTGGCGAGACCAGAAAAATACGGGTCTACCTTTTGACAAACTTTCATTTTTGTGCCCCCTCTTTTACTCAATCCTGGATCAGAACAGAACAGGGGCTTTGAAGAGGCGTAGACCTACATACAATTTTGCTGTTGATATCTTTCCCCCACCTTGTCAAGATCTATGTTTACAGAAAAATAAATATTATATGTTTTACTTCCACCTTATTACTGAGATTTTTATTACTGTTCTAAGATAGATTTTCAAAGATAATTTTTTTAAATTGCAAATATTCCCTGCATTTTACCTCTTTAGGGTATTTTCTTTTCAAAGTTTACTGTATGTATATATATTCTGTGGAACTTTAATTTAAGCTATGCAACCATTATTCTCATTTTTTTTTTACAGGGGCTTGGATATGACATGCACAAATCTCAACATTATGCAAAGGTGATAGTAGAATTGAACATTTTAAAAATATTTATGTATCAGAACTGTTGTTCCATCAGTGTAAACATTTACACAAAGTCATTATTTGAAAGAAAAAAATATTCAGTACTAATGACTGGCAAACATCTTTTATTTAATCGGGTCATTCATGTGATCATCATTATTGTTGCTTCACATCATATTTCTTTTCAAATTGACATTATTTTTTCTACAGATTTTTTTTTCTTCTTTCATTTGATTTATTGTTGTATTTATTATTATGTACTTATATATGTTGGTCTAGTTGTTAACTTGATAACGCTTAGATAGCATATACATTTATCATGTATATAACTGTTTATAAGAAATGTTAAAAATGCTAGTACGTCATTGTTCAGTCTGTCTTTTCATGATATTTAATTCCTATACATGGATATCAGTTTCCCTGAAGTTGGGTTTATTACATGAGGGTGTGCTACACTGTGACAATGTGGTAAAAATTTTATTGCTGTTTTTGCTTCAAGTATCAGAGGAAAAGAGGAGTCTAGGAGGCTTATTTTGAATATTCATTTTCACTGTCAGAAATAAAATTGGAATTGGGTAACTGAGTTCACATTTAAGTATTTGCCCAGAGCATTTTTTGTAATTGATGTTGTAAAGATGCATGTATCTCAGTCAAGAATGATAAATCTATTGTTAATGGCATATGAGGTCTGTAATTTTTTTTGGCATTTGTTGTTTAATTTGTTAATGAAACACACTTTGAAAGCTAATCAGTTTTGTTTGTTTTGTTTTGTTATGGTTTTTTTTTTTTGGGGGGGTGGGCATTCTCCTATTGAATTTTTGATGTTCAATTGTAAGACAACCATTTCCTGGATACAACATCTATATCTACATTTCTCCAGAAGTAATAATATATTTCAAATCAATTGAATATTTTTGTCATCTCTGGAAGAGCTCAAACACATTTACTATGCAAGGCTTGTCGTGAATGAAACTAACTAATTGAAAAGAAAGGTGTGAATGCGTGAATGAGATCAAAACCAACAATTGGCAGAATGGAGGGAAAGCTTAAGGGGAGAAATAGAGAGAGAGGGAATCATTGGGGGAAAAAAGAGAGATAAAAAGTTGAGAGGAGATGTGTGTAATTGGAGAATATTGGGCAAAAAGAAGGAGAAAGGGAGACAGAAAGCACAAGAGAAGAAATAGTGAAAAAGAGAGGAAATCACTGGGGGAAAAAGGGAGAGATAAAAAAGGTGAGGGAAGATGTGTGAAAGTGGAGAATTTTGGGCATAAAGAGGGAGAAATGGAGGCAAACCACAATGGAAGAAATAGAGAGAGAGGGAATCATTGGAGGGAAAAGGGAGAGATAAAAAAGTTGAGGGAAGATGTGTGAAAGTGGAGAATTTTGGGCATAAAGAGGGAGAAATGGAGGGAAAGCACAAGGGGAGAAATAGTGAGAGAGGGAATCATTGGGGGGAAAAAGAGATAAAAAGTTGAGGGAAGATGTGTGTAAGTGGAGAATTTTGGGCATAAAGAGGGAGAAAGGGAGGGAAAGCACAAGAGAAGAAATGGTGAAAGAGAGAGAGGGAATCATTGTAAAACAAATTTTCTGTCAAATGAACTACATGTATAAGGTAGAGAAGTAGGAATCAACCTGTAACTGTGATGTATACCCCTTTTTCCTGCCGAAGGAATGCCCGTTACATTTTCACTACATTCAGGGTGGTAACAAAAATCAATATTAAAAATACGGTGGAAACCTTGTATAACGAGGTCCTTGGGACTATTAAAATTACCTGGTTAAATCCAGAATCTCTTTATATCAGTTTTTAAAAAAAAGAATATAAAGAGTTGAGACCAAAATATTGCCTTGTTATATCAGGAATATTGTTGGTGCTTGTGAGGTAAAGCTCAGAGTCGCCAAATTTCATATTATTGATACATGTATGATCAAACTTGTTTCAGGGACGGCCTCTTCTTGATGCCATACGCAACCCCGTGCTATCGACGAAGTCCTCCGCACAAAAGTGCTCGGAGCACACAACACTGTGCTCACTCGGCCCCTTCCAATGGGCGCGAGTTAATTTTACTTTTGCGGTCCATTTCCTTCTTATATTTGGGTCTTTAGGGAATAAATGTAGACTGACACCCTCCTTTGTGGTGTTACTGCAACCTGCAACAAAGCAGCGTTGCGGCATACTTCGCTTTAGAGGTGGTTTTCGAGGTGGTATACACAACAGCAAGTTAGTTTGCACATGGAATACATAGGCAATATTGTAAACAAGCATCGGCAATGTCGGTTTGTGACGTCACACGTCAATCATGCTCGCGGAACGAGAATTCGGGGTTTAAAAGGGGGCGGAGCTTAGCAGACTGTTTTGGACATGAACACCTGGGGGAAATATTATTTTAAAAATATTTCGATACGTATTTATTGCAAACGGATGTGATTTTTCAATTTACACTGTTGGTCATAAAGGTGGAATATTTTTTTTCACCAAATTTTCACAGCGTAAATATTACAACATGATTTGAATATGGCATTTATGGTGCATGATAACCACTTTACTTTATTGTTCTGCCTTTTACACACGTTTGACAGTGATATTTTACAAGTTTATGTCCTAAGCGATGGATGTCATGAGCATAGAACAACAATGACGACAATATACAGTAAATGAAAGGATCATGAGATACAGTATTTATTTTCAATCTCTCTCAGTTTTCCAGATGACTTATTTTTTGTGATTTCATGGACAAATTTGCATCAAACTTGAGTCATTGTTCTTACTCAGTCACTAGTATCGGGTATGTCCACCCCTGGCACGAACCAGCGCATGCAGACGTCGTGGCATGCTGTCCACTAGCTTGTTGATGACGTCAACAGGCATAGCGTCCCATTCTTCCCTCAGAGCATCTACCAACTCCTGCAGATTTTGAGGAATGACCTCTCTGTCGTTGATGGCTCGGCCTAGGGCATCCCGTGCATGCTCTATGGGGTTCATATCCGGCGAACAAGCTGGCCATGGCAACTGTACGACGCCCTCTGCCTCCTGTGCGGTCTAGCGTTGTCATCCTGCAGTAGGAAATTGTGCCCATACACTCGTCTTGCATATGGAAGACAGTGGAACTCCAAGATATCCCTGTAGGCGGCGGCGTTGACGTTTCCGTCCGGAACCACCAGTGGCGTTTTCCCTCCATAATGGATGCCGGCCCATATCATCACTGAGCCGCCTCCGCCTTGAGTCGTCTCGTGGATACATTCATCGCGAAGGTTTTCCCCGGCTAATCGACGAACTCGTTGTCTCCCATCCTTTCGGTCAAGGATGAACCGGCTCTCGTCCGTGAAGACCACATGTTGCCAATGTCCTGGATGAAGCCTTCTGTGCTCCCTAGCCCAAAGAAGACGAGCTACTCTGTGGCGAACAGACAGGCGTGGACATTTGGTCAACCGTCGTGCTCGGTAACCATGTTGGAGCAATCTGCGATTAACGGTTGACCGGGAAACGTTGATCCCATGATATCTCCTCCACAAGCGACGAAGACGGCTCGTGGGCAATTTCCGGTTTCTGCGGCTGAAATTCAACAGTTGGCGATCATCTCTTCTTGTGGTCAATCTGGGACGTCCTGGAGATTTCCGTGGCCGCACATTCCCCGCCTCACGTTGACGTTTCAGGATCTTAGAGACTGCACTCTGTGATATCCCTAGGACTTCTGCGATATCAGTCTGCTTGTAGCCCTCCTGTCGCAGTGCTACCACTCTCTGTTGCGGTTGGACCAGGCATAGTCCAGGGAACGTCTCTACCGATTTTTATTTCAAACGGTACAAGGAACTCGAAAAATTGCAACCTTCTTATACACAGTGCTAAATCAGGGAAAGGGACAGAATATCATATGCATAGGCTTTTATAGTCTACAACAAAAGAATTTATTACGTAATCCAAATTTCTCATGTTATAATGTCACCTGTGTAATGGGGAAACATTATGTAATCGCTCAATTACCATTTTGTCTACGCGTAGCCTTTCAAATACCAACAAAACTGTCGATTTTTATTCAAAAATATTTTATTCCACCTTTATGACCAACAGTGTAGATGAGATGCATGTACAAAATACCAAGAATTATAATTTCATAAAAGGCGACCTTTAACACGGCGCGTATACCAATGCTTGTCGTGCGCAATGCAGCTGATCTCATCCCAGTTAGGGCGATGATCGGAGTTCCACGCATGCTCTGCGACAGCCGAACTATCGGTGCGCCTAAGCCGAACATCCGGCCATGTTCTTGCATGCGTTCCCCAACAGGCCTACCTGCCTCGCCAATATAGACCTTGTCACAAGTCGAGCAAGGGATCTTGTAAACAACCCCATCGCGTCTGCCGGGGAGAGCGGGGTCCTTCGGACGGACCAGCTGGTTACGGATGCTGTCAGACTTAAAGACGACGCGAACGCCATGCTTCTGCAAGCGCCGGCGGAGTAGGTGGGAGATGCTATCAACAAACGGAAGCACTACGGTAGATTTAAATTGCATGGGTTGCTCAGGAATAGCGCTCTTCTTCCTGTGCAATGGGGTGTACTAACGATGCGTGAAGCTCTGTCGTAGAGACACTTCACTACCCCGCGCTTCACGGACTTCGGATGGTGCGAATCGTAAGCTAGGTATTGATCGGTGTGCATGGGCTTCCTATATACGGTGGTAGTTAGATGGCCGTCGGTGTCGCGGTGCACCATGGTATCGAGAAAGGCAATGCATGTCGCCTCAGCTCTCATTTCTAATACCCATGGGCCAGGAACCGAAAAGTTCCCCCCCCCCCTTAGGCACAATTTTAAATGATGTTTTTCTGTTAGCTAGGACCCTCAGCTATCAGAATCTGCTTGTTTGCCATAAAGTTGGTGGTGGGTGTGGCCACCAGGGCGGTTGCCATGGTAACGGATCAAGAAAAATATGAATTTTAGGGAAAGTCATATAATTCCAATTTCCGAATCTAAAAATACTTGGTTAGCATCCTAATAGATGTATTTTAAGGTGCCCAATCGATTGCAACCATAATCAGAGCCATTTAAAGTCTTGGGCGTGCCAAAAAATGGCCGTTACTATGGAAACGGTACCATAAAAAGCGGGTATTTTTGACAACTTTCTAAATTTATTAATATGAAATAGCCAAAAAGGTGTATGCACAAGCCTAAAGTATGTTTTTATATTAGCTAGGACCCTCAGCTATCATAATCTGCCTATTTGATGTACAGTTGGTGGTGGGTGTGGCCTGTAGGACCGTTACTATGGTAACACATCAAAAAATACTGGATTCTTGGAAAATACTGCATCTTTGTAATTCAATAGCTATAAAAACAGTGGTAAGTATCCCATTATGTGTATTTCAAGCTGCCTGATAGATTGCAATCACAATCTGACCCATTTAAAGTCATGGGCGTGTCAAAAAAGGCCGTTGCTATGGAAACGGTCCAACAAAAAGCTGTTATTTGTGAAAAAATCTATAACTAACCATTACAAAAGAGAAAGAAAAAGGTGTCTGCATAGTTTTTGATAATGTTTTTATATTAGTTATGACACTCAGCTATCATAATTTGCTTGTTTAACATCAAGGTGGTGGTGGGCGTGGCCTCTAGGGCCGTTACCATGGTAACACATAACGAAATACTGGAATTAAGAAACTACCGCATATTTGCCATTTAGCAGCATAAAATATATGGTAAGGACTCTAATATATGTATTTCAAGCTGAACCACTGATTCCAACCACAATCTGGGTCATTTGGAGTCATGGGCGTTGCCTTGCCTTGTACACATTTCATCAAGCAAAACAAATGTTGGCAAAACACCTTGCCCAGAGATGTAAGCACCGATCAAGGATCGAATCCAAGAGCTCTCATATGAGAGTGAAAGGCCTTCACCAATATACCACATTGCTTCCATGTATTTGTAATGTAACAAAGTACAATGTAGGCATCTAATTATACACAATTGAAGCTACGCCTTTAATTGCAATCAAAAACCATATGAATTTAGGTCAGTCATATAAAAATATGCCGTTGCTAAAGGAAAAGAATGATAAGAAAGCTAAATTTTGGAGAAAGGGATATTTATATTTATGTATCTAAATAATGAATTATAAACAAGTGCCTGAGTTCATAAATTTGTAACTGTCCTATTGGTTCAAATCCAGATCAAGAATATTTTCCAGGTTGGAGGTCTCAAGTTCATGCCTGGTAGGACACTTACTATGACAACGAAGATGCAAATGTTCAAATAGATATGCAAGGCTTCTGAAAATTCATTGCATATTGAAAAGGTACCACTGTACTTAATACTCTCATCTACTGTGTTGTTGTATGGCAGTATTAACTTTGACTGCTTGGTAGGTGTTGTACTGTGGCTGTGAGCACCAAAAGCATCTTTAAAATATTGGCATTTCAGAAAGTGGCATTGTTTTAGTTCAACATTATTTTAAAACAATATAACAGTCTAGAAAATCTTAATCATTTAAGACAATGATCATATCCAAATATGGTCGCTGCTAAGGCAGATTATGATCGAGGAATCTATATTTAGAAAAAAGTGGCATATTTCTGTGATTTCACAACACGAAAGATAATGTTGGTATTGATATTATTTTTATAAAGTTAATTTCTGACTGTACTGCAGCAAATACATTTTTTAACTGTTCGCCGTGTTCGGATAGCTCCAGGCAAGATGTGGGTGTCGATGTGGGGGACCGTTGCATTACCATGGTAACACATAACGAAATACTGGAATTTAGAAAATACCGTATATTTGTCATTTAGCAGCATAAAATATATGGTAAGGCCTCAAATAGATAAAATCAAGAATATAAGAGACGAACTTGATAACACACATGTTATGCCAGTTAGGTTCAAGGACAATATCTGCGAAGGGTTTAAGATACTTGAGGTCTTCCGACCTGTTTCTCAAGACGAGTTAATGACAGATATTTCAAGATGCCCCAGCAAAAGTAGTAAACTGGATCCACTCCCAACTTGGTTAGTGAAAGACTATATTGACCATCTTCTCCCAATACTAACTGAACTTGTAAATTCTTCTTTGTCATGTGGTGTCTTTCCACAGAAGGCTCACCATGCAATCATAAGACCTCTTTTGAAAAATTCATCTTTAGATAAAAACAATTTGAAGAATTATAGGCCTGTATCCAATTTATCGTTTGTTGGTAAACTTATCGAGAAAATTGCTTGCTCAAGACTGGTGGAACATATGGAGATTAATAATCTTGCTGATCCACACCAGTCTGCTTATAGACCCAAACATGGTACTGAATCTGCATTGATTAAGGTTAAAAATGATATTATGTTTTCATTGAACTCAAACAAAGTAGTTCTTGTAGTACTTGTAGATTTATCAGCAGCCTTCGATACGATTGACCACAAAATTTTGTCGTTTGTCAGAGAGAATTGGTGTTAGGGGAACTGCGTTGAATTGGTTTCAGTCTTATCTTGATGGCTGGACAGCACAAGTCGACATAGATGGGGAACTTTCAGATCCAACTATTTCTAGGTTTGGTTTACCCCAGGGCTCAGTTGTAGGTCCCACTGGTTTCACAGTTTATATTCTCCCAGTTGGCGACATCGCCCGGTACCATAATGTTTCGTATCATGTTTATGCTGATGACATTCAGTTGTATGTAGCATTTGATCCTAAAATTCCTGGGGAACTGGATAAGGCCATGTTTTCACTTCAATCCTGTATATCAGATATAAGGAACTGGCTGACAGCAAATAAGTTAAAACTCAAGGATAGTAAAACTGAATTTTTCATTGCTGCATCACCATACAATTACAAAAATTTGCCAGATTTGACACTGTCAGTTGGTGAAGTTTCTATACATCCATCGGATTCAATAAGGAATCTGGGTGCCTTTTTTGATGTTAACATGACTATGTCAGCACACATTAACAATGTTTGCCGCAGTGTGATTTTTCATTTGAGGAACATATCTAGGATTCGTAAATTTATTGATCAAACTACTTGTCATCATGCTGTAAGGTCACTTATTCTTTCCAGACTAGACTATTGTAATGGGCTTCTTTCCTCTATACCAAAGTCTCATGTAAACCGTCTACAGCGTCTACAGAATTGGGCTGCACGTCTTGTTTTTGAGGTTGGCAGAAGTCATTCTTCCCAACCTTTACTTCGTTCCCTTCACTGGCTGCCCATTCAAAAACGTATCATCTTCAAATTAGTTCTTTATGTTTATAAATCTATCAATAACCAGGCTCCAGGGTACATATCTGAATGCTTAACTGTATATACACCTAGTAGAAATTTCAGATCCTCAAATCACAACCTTCAGCTCAGCTACCCAATGACCCGAAATTTGTCAGGTGATAGGACTTTCACAGTTACTGCATCTAGGCTATGGAATAATCTCCCCTTGACCATTAGACAGTCAGCATCCATAAAGACCTTTAAAAAATGCTGTGAAATCATATTTATTTTAAATCCGCTATCAAACTTTGTAACAGGTACATTCATTACATTTTGTCTCCCTAAAAAACCACCTGGTAGTTCCCACATGGACGATTGAAGAGTTTTCTGATTTGTGTTTATATACAAATACAAATTATAATGTGTTCTATAATTTAAATATTTTGTAAACGCTCCGAGCCTTATGGGAAGGGCGTACTAAATGCTTATTGTATTGTGTATTGTATTGTATTGTAAATATATGTATTTCAAGCTGCCCCACTGATTCCAACCACAATCTGAGTCATTTGAAGCCATGGGCGTGTAAAAAAGGACCGTTGATATTTGTGGAAAATATCTATGATTTATCAATACAAAATAGAAAACAACTGTCTGCACAATCTTAAATCATGTTTTTTCTGTTAGCTAAGACCTTCAGCTCTCATATTCTTCCTATTTTACATAAAGTTGGTAATGGGCGTGACCACTAGGGTTCTTACCATGGTAACACACCAAGGAATGGAATTTTAGAAAATACTATATATCTGTAATTCAACATCACAAAAACAAATTGTAACCATCTAACTATATGTATTTTGGGGTGCCCGTTTGATTGCAAGTAGAATCAGAGTCATTGCAAGTCACTGTCATGTCAAAACATGGCTGTTGCTATAGAAATAGTATGATGAAAATTGAATATTTCTGTAACTATTGAACACAAAACAAAGAACAAGTGTATGTACAGCCGAAAATGGTGTTTATATGTCAGCTAGGACCATCAGCTATCATAATCGAAAGCTTCCTAGTAGCCACAAAGTTGGTAGTTGGTGAGACTGTCAAGGTAGCTACCATGGTAAGGCACCAAGAAACATCAGAGCTTTAGAATAATAGATAATAATAACTCGATCTTACTTACCCAGGATAACCACATCAGTAATATTACTGCCCTGCAGCTATCATTGCCTTGTACACATTTCATCAAGCAAAACAAATGTTGGCAAAAATACCTTGCCCAGGGATATAAGCACCGATCAAGGATCGAATCCAAGAGCTCTCATATGAGAGTGAAAGGCCTTCACCAATACTACACAGTGCTTCCACCATATATTTGTAATGTAACAAAGTACAATGTAGGCATCTAATTATACACAATTGAAGCTGCGCCTAAATTTCAATCAAAAGCCGGATGAATCTAGGTCAGTCATATAAAAATATGCCGTTTCTAAAGGAAAAGAATGATAAGAAAGCTAATATTGATTTTTAAGAAAGGGATATTTTGTATCTATATAATGAATTAGAAACAAGTGTCTGAGTTCATAAATTTGTAACTGCCCTATTGGTTCAAATCCAGATTAAGAATATTTTCCAGGTTGGAGGCCTCAAGTTCATGCCTGGTAGGACACTTGCTATGACAAACGAAGATGCAAATGTTCAAATACATATATGCAAGGCTTCTGAAAATTCATTGCATATCCAATTCATATTGAAAAGGTACCAGTGTACTTAGAGATACTCTCATCTACTGTGTTGTCGTTTTACAGTATTAACTGTGACTGCTTGGTAGGTCAGTACTGTGGCTGTGAGCACCAAAAGCGTCTTTGGTGGCACTGTTTTAGTTTAACATTAATTTAAAACAATATAACAGTCTAGACATGCTAGATATCGCCATTGCAAGCAGCCTGAATGATTGCGTTGAAAATGTTAATCATTTAAGACAATGATCATATCCAAATATGGTCGCTGCTAAGGCAGATTATGGTCGAGAAATCTATATTTAGAAAAAACGTGGCATATTTCTGTGATTTTACAACACGAAAGGTGTTAAATGGGTACCCGGTAGGATGGCGAAAGGTAATGTCCTTTGTTTAGCATGTGTGCGCTTTACAGACGCCTGGCTGGAATGCTCCCCAGGGAGTGGAGAATGTGCATACACTGTGTGCGGGCGTGCCAGAATCCAATGACCGGGGTAATAATATATATCTATACAGCGCCATGAGCGTCGAAAGGCGGACCTGCGCGCTATACAAGTAGACACTATTATTATTATTATTATTATTATTATATGCTGATGAATGGTGGAGACGGACGATTCTTCACTGAGAAAATGGGTGAAATTTTGGTTTTACTCAGAGTTCTAAAACTACTCTGAGAACTCTTCTTTTTTCTTGCTAATAAAGTGAAATGGAAACTCATTACAAAGAGCTCCGATATGACAAGATTCCTTCTACATGTATAAACAAGGAAATTCTGCTGGTCACAGGCCTTTCATGTTCTTTTGAGGTTTTTTACCCCGATATAAGGAGATTCCTGATAGAACAAGGTCACATGGTTCCCACTGTAGTGACTGTCCAATGTATAACAAAAATGCTTGAAATTTGCATGAAATGACATCAATTACTTAAAAATTAATATTTTCTGTTAGCAAAAAAAAAAAAATCAAGTTTCAACATTCAAAGTGGAGTCTGATAATTTTCTTATGGTTTTAGTTCCATTTATGCTTGCAAAGTTAATATTTAATGAATGTGTAAATATTGCATTCCTAAGTCATCCAAATTAACCTATCTATCTTTAAAATATACTTCAGTTCATCCATTTCAGGCCCCCACCCCCCCAAAAAAAAAAATAAATATATATATAAATAAAAAATAATAATTACATTTTGGGTGCATACAGTTAACCTTGCGTAACTAGAACTCGCATAATGCAAAACGTGTTATTTTACAATTCCCAAGACAAAATTTGCATAATTTGAACTATTCCTTGTGATCCCAACAGGTTCGACTTATGCAAAGTTAACTGTGTTTCCACATTTCCGCTATTACCATTTTTAAATATCAAAAGTAGTGTGGGGAGTATCAATAATTGAATTGCTGGAAAAATGACAGAAATTGTCCTGGGACGGTGTGTGCGCTCTGTAAGTTTTCACCATTAATTTATACACCACAATGATCAATCACATGATCAAATTACAATGGCATTGGCATACATGAGTTTTAACTTAAATCTTTCAAATTTTTTTTAATAACTACGTATATATTTTAATTTGTAAACAAATCTTTCGGCATATTACTCCCAGTGTTAAAGATCGTATGCTCGATCTGTAATGAAAAAACACAAGTCAGAAAAAATTGGAACCAGCGGGATTCGAACCTGTCATCTACTGCTTGCCGGGCAGCGACTTAACCACCAGGCTATTCTGGTTCACGGCCAAGTCACGACGAACTAGAATCAAATACCCAAGATCCTCTTCTTTCTGACTCATTAATATTCAAACGGTCCGCCGTGGACAATGGTTAGTAATTTGTTTACAAATTAAAAATTCCTCCCCAGTCAAGCTTCTTCGTTTACTACGTATATATTGTCATGTAGGCCTACACTCCATTTTCACGCGAGTTCACCACGAGCAACATGTTTTATATATACATATATATATATATATATATAGCGAGAGAGGTGTGGATGTGTGTACCGTTCGGTTGAACCATGTTAAATTTAGATATGTGAACAGATAATGATGGAACGGAATGAAGCAGGTCACTCGGTTAATTTACAAGCTTTCGGCTCCTGGCCTTCTTCAAGTTTATTTGCTAAATCGAACAGAATGAAACAAATAATTGTACTTTTCCTGGGTCAAGAAAACCATTAGTGACATAAACTTCCAATCTCAACGCTTCATTGGACATGGTACCCATATATAATTTTCAAAGTGGCCGACACAAATACATTTTTTGCCTTACATCGGCTTCTTTCAACGTAGAAACTTAATGAAATATGTTAATATACTTTTTGAGGGCAGTCGTCGCACTCGATTGGGATCGATTGGTGCCCGTAAACTTTTCTGCCTTTTATTTGTAAATCTTCGGATTTATTTGGAAGTTTAATTCATAAAGCATTCCATTAATTTATGAATTGAGCTTTCATCAGGTTTTTTTTTGGGGGGGGGGGGAGGTGCTGTTTTTTAGTTGAACTTACTTCTTCAGGTAAGAATGGAAAACAGCAATATACTTTTATTTCTTTGTACAGTAGATCATTTTGTAATTTCTTCTTCTTTATTATCCATTTTCTATCAGAATATTGATTTAGAAAAAAGACCTTCTTATAACAGACTTTAAAAGCAAGAAATATGGTTGAAAACAATAGAATGCACATGAAATAAAGTCACTTTTGATGACTTTTGTTCTTCAGTCTATAGGAACTTTCCCATCGACTCCCATCACTGGTCAACACCCCCTCCCCTCCCCTTGAGAACTACCCCCTGAATTAAATACCAAGTGCAGTTCTTTAGATGTATTATTGTAACCTACTAATTATACTGTATCAAACTAAAGATAGACTTCCTGTTCTAATATGTCGACCAGCATGTTCAACTAGATAAATGTATTTTACAGTACAACAAATTATTACATAATTTACTTGGCCGAAAGACGTTTTAGGGTACTCCAATTATATAGGATATTCTATTACAATTGTATACATGTAGGATCACGCCTTTACAGCACAGACGGCTCACAACCTTTAAAATGGTCATTTCCTACATTTCATATTGTTTTTCAACCTTATTTACTTTCAGCTCTGTTTTTTAAGTTAAATAGTAAAGCTTAATAACATAAATCAGGTGAAAAAAGGATATACAAACCGAAGAAGAAATATTTCGTTTTAACCACTTTGTCCAAAACAGAAAAAATTCCCAGAAGGTCACATTTTATTTGCTTTCAGTTCTGCTATTTGAGGTAAATAGTAAAGCTTCAGTATTAAAGACAATTTTTAAAACTACGATAAAGAGTGGTAGCAAGAAAAATTGTGTGTTAGACCAATTTTTACTCCAGACAGAAAAAAGTCTCAAAACTTCACCTAAGTTAAGAAGGATCTTTCGTGGCAAAAGATTTTTGCGATGCTTAAATGAAGAAAGCCAAAATGTAGAGTGGTGTGAAATGCGCTGATTGAGACCATCCGATGTACTTTGTCTACAGCTGAGGGGGGGGGGGGGGGACTGACGCCTCTTGCCCGAATTTTAACTTTACTTTCATCCCCTACCCCACCCCTCCCCACGTAGTAAAAATCTGCTCGTTTTAATCTTGAAAGTGCTTGGAAATTTTACAGGGGACCCAATTTTGGGCGTCAACCAGACTTTGATTGATGTTTAAAACTGTTTAGTATCAATACGATCAGGGGATCTCCCTATACAACTGACGGGGGTGCGGGTGCAAGTTTCGAAGCCCACCACCAAGTATCTACATGTTTCAGAGTGTAAATCTTGTCTATCACTTGAATACAGGTCCCATGTTATTTCACTGATGGCCTGAATTGCTTCCTTGTACAAAACAATGTCTTGTATGACTTTTTGTATTGTTTTAAGTTCAACTTTAGAGGGGAAGGAGGCAAGAAGAAGGGTAAGGCATTGACATATATTTTCCAGTAATCATGAGATTTTAAATGATTTGTCAAGTCTCATTGATTTTCTTACCATTATACAAAGTACTTTATGAATATTACTTTGCACCAGTTTGTCTCGTTTTCAAATCAGAAATGGGGAGGGGAAGGCATGGACATGTATTGGGTGCAAGTTATGTACCCTATCATTTACTATATACTTGTGTGGGAGTGTGAACCATGACTATCAATTGAAACCAGGTTTCCTCATATACAGCCATGGAAAAATTATTAGACCAAGAATGGTTACTGATAGTGTTTTTGTGGAAAGAAGGAAATAAAATATCATAAAAGCAAGGTATAATTGCTGGAATTTGGTATTCATTCAATGAAATACAAAGACAAATCAAGTTTGTTGGTTTGTATGCATATTATAGTGCCCTTCATTATTACAGAAGCTTGGTCTAATAATTTTCTCCAGGTCCTGTATATTATTGGACAGTTAGCATTAATTGGTTTCTGAACACACATTTGTATCATAGCAACGGGAACTAATAAACAATTGTATGTCACTAAAATATGATCGTACTAAATCATCTTACATTACATTTCCTATTAAAATATTCATCTGCATGGCAATAGCATGTACTACCGAAATAATCCATTTCACGTCTCTCAATGTTACCATTGTTAGGGACTAGGCAGCACTTGTAACCAATTTTGTTATCGATTCTCTACTTTAGCTAGTACCAAAGTGTCAACTTTAGAGCCCTATAACTTTTTTGTTTGATAAGCAATGAACTTGTAATTTCTATATAATATTAACTATACATATGGGTAGTTTTATCAAAAAAAAAGTTTGAACGAATTATTGAAAATAACTTGTGCAATAATGAGAAATACCTATTTTTAAGAAATTCATATAATTATGTAAACATTCCCATTCTTGGCCAAAAATTGTATTGCAAATCATCATAAAACCAATTAAATGTGGTACCATGTTGTAGAAAATTTAATGCCCTTTATTATATGGTAAGATGAGGTTCTGTTTAAAAAAAAGTATCTTTCAAAATGAGTTACACATAGCGGCCATTGTGAAAATAAAAAATGTCCGCTATGCTGGTAATTTGTGCAAATGCCAACTTCAATTTTGGAATTTCCCATGTTCTAACGATGATAAGAATGTGTAGTTTTGCTAATCTCTGAAAATTTTGAACGAAAGCCCATTTTCTTACATAATGAATCAGACTAATCAAAGCAAACTGATTTAGTCTATTTGACACTCGTATGTAGTCAATAGCGAACCTCGAAAAGTTGCGTACACTGAAGTTGCTTTTTGTTGTAAAAATTAATTCTACGTCCCTCGAAACCCCTATATACATACACACTAGCATGTGACATGTGGTTCAAAAGTTGGGTTTCAATATGGCTACAAGGCGCCATTCTGGATTTATGCAAATTATGAAAATTGCTTAAGGTTCCTATTTGGGCAACAAAGCTGAAATTGTTCTAGGACCATATAAGATCACAAATTAAAAAAAAAACCGTTCAATGTACGCAACTTTTCTAGGTTCATGAAATATCAAGCCTACTAATTTTTTCGTGTTGCCTTTCTACAGCGTCAACGAAGAAGTGATTCAGCATTTGATAGATCGGAAAGCAACGATCTTGAGACAAAATAGGAGAGGGCAGCTACCTCTTCATTTAGCGATACTTGCGAAGAATACAGGATCGGCACGTATATTACTCTTTCAAATGTCATCTGTGAAGGTGAAATAACGTTTCCTAACATATTTTAACTGCATTAATTATCTTTTCGATTCGAATTGCTGTAACATAAATGCAGTAACATTACGAATACATAATAAACCAAAGTCTATTCGTCTTCCTGGGTCATGTGAAATTAATATACTGAGACAAATACCAAAACAGGTGACGAAGTGTGAGATTGGATTCCTAAGTAAGTGAAATATCAATATCAGAATTGCTCCAATATAATCTTATAATAGTGACGAATCCACTGGCACTTTTGGCCAATAATGAGAAAAGGAGGGAAAATGGGGAAAGAAAGTAATAAGGGGAGGAGCTATTCTCAGTTGGGGGGGGGGGGGGGGTTGCAGCTATTGAAAATACAGCCCGAAACTTATTATGATCATGAAAATGACCCCGGGCTGTGACCTAATTTCGTTATACCCTGTTACATGGTTCAACAACTAGTCAATTTTGTATATCGAACAAATATTAACTAAAGTATCGAAATTCAACTTAGTTATTTTAGGACCTTTTCTTATTATTTGGATCAGTAATTTATGTAATTTTCTTAGGGTAAAGCCAAATGTACCTTTATTTTTTCCTTTGAAAGATATCAAATAAAATATCACCGTAATACACCTGGGGGTCATTATCATTCTGAGAATCCGTAGTCTCTAAATGAAAGGGTGGGGAGCTCTTCGTGTAGTGATTTATCCATAAATTTTCTTTCAAAAGTTAGTACAATTTTGTGCATTATGTAGGCCTACGCCTTGAGATGTCTGAATTTCATCAGGTTGGGATGGGACCCAGCCCCCCTCCAACCCCAGCCCCCATATTTATCTATTGTGTATATATTATCTTTAATGTTTAAATATGAACACACAAACACATATATATATATCCCCCCCCCCCAAGAATCCCAAATCCGCAACTGATCATTTAAAAAAGAATAAAGAGATGACATATAGTGTTATACTTTGATTAGGCTTTCAAGGTGCAATTATTACTTTTTTCATTTTCTTTCGATAAATTACAGTTTGCATATAATTATATAAGAACGTTCCTTATATATATTATATATATATATATATATATATATATATATATATATATATATATATAAGGAACGTGTGGATCGTTCTGAAAAGTTGGAGAAAAAAAAACTTCAGTTGGCTAATAATGCATTTCCACCTCGCTCAGATATATCAGAAATAGAAATTCTGCTCGGAGATAAAATGTAGTAAATCACAAACAATAAACATGATAAATGAAGAAACTCCGTAAACAAGTTGAAAATTACGAATTTTTAACTTGTGCTCTTTTGGGGCTCTAATTTGTGCTCTAGCTCAGTTTATGGATGTGTATGTGGATATTTTATAAATTAATCACGATTCATTCAAGTTAATCATATTTGATAAAAAGACCTAAGGGCAAAACCTCGTTTTGAAAACTTCCTCAAACACAAAATGTCATCTTAAAATCACTAACACTAACTTTGTCCACATGCCACATGAGTCCTGATAAAAATCATAGATTGAAAGACTCCGAATAAAGGAGGATAAATAAAGCTACTACCGTCTCACAGTGATCGTTTCTCTCACTCTACTTTCCACTAAGCAATAAGTGAGCACCAGCGTTGTGTTAAAGGAACATTTCTCTCACTATATATATATATAGAGAGAGAGAGAGAGAGAGACACACACACACAGAATAAATTACTCCGTTAGACACAAATGGTTCAATATTTCGCCTATAAGGCTTCTTCAGGAAATGATACCAAGTACAAAAAATGCACCAAGGATATAGTTAGTGCATAGCGCGTAATTATTGTCAATTATTGTCAAAACAACAAGCGTTCAGCTGCCTGACGGCAGCTGAACGGTGGTACTTTCTACACCCAGCTCGATGTAGACCCTACATGCCCTACATATAGGAGCAGCAACAAATATAGTGAAAGACACTGTACGGGATCTCGTCGAGAACGAACATCTACCGCCAAGCGCTACTAATCTAAATTCAAAGGAACCCTAAACTCTCTATCTTCTATCTGCTGCCTAAGATACATAAGCAGGGCAACCCAGTGAGACCTATTGTTACGACAATCGGTTGTCCGACTGAACTCATTAGCCGATATCTCGATAGCATTTTCTCCCCTCTGGTGAAGTCACTACCTACATATGTGAGGGATTCGTCAGATGCTATTCGACGTGTACAGAATATCACTCTACCACAGGGTATGGATCACTTCCTCTTCACCATGGATGTTTCGGCATTGTATACTAACATACCAAGCGACAAGGGTTTGAAGGCTATCCAGCATTTCTTACTTGCAAACCCCTCAGCTGATAGGCCCGGTGACAGGACCGTGCTACGCCTAACCGAACTGGTTCTCAACTTGTCATCTTTCCAGTTTGACGGAAGATGCTATCTGCAAAGACAGGGAGTCGCTATGGGAACTAAAATGGGCCCTTCGTATGCCTGTCTATTTATGGGCTATATGGAGAGTAAGATCTTATCTACCTTCAACGGAACCAAGCCCCTCCTTCTCTTACGTTACATAGATGACTATCTAGGCATCGCCACTTGCTCGAGAGAAGTGCTGCTTTCATTGATAGCTCATTTCAATGGCTTCGATCCATCCCTCAAATTCACTCACGCCATTTCTTCCACTTCCATAGCTTTCTTGGACGTAGAACTCACTGTTGATGGGACCAGCATTAGAACTGGGGTTCACTACAAACCAACTGATGCCCACTGTTTCCTAAACTACAGCTCGTCTTATCCACCTTCGTGTAAGCGATCTATCCCCAGATCCCAGTTCACGCGGCTTCGCAGACTATGTAGCACTGACGAGGACTACAAATGCCGTATCAACGAGATGGCTGGTTACAGGCGGGGATACCCTACTGCAGTTATCGAAGAAGCAAAGCAGAAGATTGTCCCCCAGACCCAGCACGAAGCCTTGCTACAGCCCATATAGAAGGTAAATGCTGCCCGAGTACCTATGGTCTTCACACATCACCCCTCAAGTGCTCAAGTCGCCCATGTCATGAGGAAGAACTTCAAGATGCTCAACGACCATCCCCAAACTAAGGATATCTTCAGAGATATGCCTTTAATGGCATATAGGAAGGATTCTAGTCTAAGAAGAATTCTTGTGAAATCTAATCTACAGCTTGCTCGGGAACAAGTTGATACGGATACGGGATCACCACTTGGTACATTTCCCTGCCGTCGACCTAGATGCAAGACCTGTTCTCATGTAACGGATGCCACCACCATCACTGGACCTAAGGGATCATGGAATGTGACCAAAACTTTCTCCTGCACTTCTACAAACATTATATGTTGCATAACTTGCCTTTCGTGCAGAAAGTTGTACGTAGGGGAGACGAAACGGAGACTGGCTGATCGAGTGACGGAGCATCTTCGTTCGATTCGCCTCAACATTAGTGGTCTCCCTGTTGCCCAACACTTCAATCTTGCTAATCACACGATCAACGATCTGAAAGTTTGTGACTTTAAGCAGTGCTGGGTAACAGATTAGGAAAGGATCATCTTTCAGCTTGGCACGCTCCAACCTCATGGTACCAATGCCAGTTTCCGTTCAGTTCCTTCTTTGTAATTTTGTAATGCTTCTTTCTTTCTCCTTCCTTTTTGTACTTCCCTTGTTCTCTTCCCTTGTTTCTTTTTTTTTCTCTGTCTTTCTTCTTTCCTTTCTTTTCTTATCTCCCCTCTTTTGTCTTCCTTTTCAGTTTTCTAACCCTCTATCCTCTTTCTTCCCACCTTGTTTCCCCCTGTCTCTCTCCTTATTTTTCTCTTCCTCCTTTACTTCCCTCTCTCTCTTTTTTTCTTTTTCTTCCTATCCTTTGCTTTCTTTATCTTTCTTCATCACTGTGTGTGTGTGTGTGTGTCTGTCTCCCTCTCTCTCTCTCTCTCTTCGTCCTTTCCCCTCTCTCTCCTCTCTCTCCCCTCTCTCTCTCTTTTTCTCGCGCCTTGACTCTGTTGTTTATTTACGCTTGTTGTTTTGACAACAATTACGCGTTATACACTAACTATATCCTTGGTGCATTTTTTGTACTTGTTATCATTTCCTGAAGAAGCCTTATAGGCGAAATATTGAACCTTTTGTGTCTAACGGAGTAATTTACAGCAATAAATCGATGTATCTACCTATTTGCTAGTTTCCCAAACTATGCCGTCAATCGAGAAAAACTAAGTCAGAAACGCGCATGCCCCTGCCCGCGCGCGCGCTCTCTCCGTCCATCTATATGATCGCGCAGCCGCCATGCTCTTCCTCTTCCTTTTCTCGCCCGTCAGAGAAGTGACATCTATGAGCTAAGTCTTAGCCTAAATGGCGAGATCTTTACCTCCAAAAGCGTTTTTGGTTGCTATTCGCAATAAAAATCCCGTTCACCAAGTTTTCACACTCATTTTGGTGTATCGGATTTTTGCTGAGTCAACCTCCTTCACGGTAGTTTAATCAATTTACTTTGCCGTTTTTTCTTCCCCTTCTGGGCATTACTCACAGACGGTGTACTAGTACACTGTGTCGGGCTCCTCCCCCGCGTCTGTAGGTGGTTGATTCAACGCGCTTAGACAAGCGGTCTTATCAAAACGTTGTGTTCTCGGTAATAGGAGTTTATTCCCACTCCGTATTGTGAGTTGGTTGTTACCTTATATATAGTTCTATATTTGTTTGTAATGATATATTTTTTATAACCTTATATATTATAGTTCTATATTTGCTTGTCTTTATTTTCAGCCATGTCGAAGTCTCCGTCTTGTTAGAGGGTCATAACTGCCCTGTTGGTCAGTATTCCCCACTCAAGTCAACACCGCTTTGGAGGTAGGGTGACTGAAGCGATCCCACTTGAAGTTGCGTCGCGCAAGCAGGCGGAACTTCCAAACGCCTTAAGTCCTAAAACGGCTCCGAAGTCGCAGGCTCAGGCTAACGTTCCACCTCCTAGACGCGGTGTCACTTCCGGCTTTCACGTACACCGCTAGTTCAGCCCAGTGCTCCACATTCGTTTGGAGCCAAGGCGGAGCCTTCTCCTCGTAGTAGGAAAAAGGCCCGAGGTCGCGTTCGGGGCCGTGATTCGGTCCACGATTCACAACCCTCCTACACTCTCGCCCCCTTTTTCTAGAGCACATCTCCACAGAGATTCAAGAGCTGCTGGTAAAGGGCGCGATTGACCGGGTACGAGACACCCTCATCGGTGTCTCTCCCCTGTCCTTGTTTTTCCCAATCGTGAGACGGGAGTTTTCTCTCGGGGAAACTCAGATTGGTCTGGATATGACGGTCATGAATACCTTCATACCTAGGGAGCGTTTCCGCTTGGAAACCTTGGCCTCGATTCTTCCGGCTACCGCCGTCAGACGTGGTTTTTCGGTGAACTTGAAAGTTGCTTACTTTCATGTACCGATACATGCTAGTTTTCACCTTTCAAGGCGAAACTTTCCGGTTCAAAGCCTTACCTTTCGGCCTGATACCGGCACCTAGATTTTTACTCGAGTAGTCTCTGTCCTAGCCGCTTTCCTCGGGATCGCGGTCTGAGACTTTTCACTTATCTGGACGACTGGCTTCTGGTGGCGAGCTCTGTGTCCGTCCTTCAGTCCCACATGGACCTACTTCTCTGTACTCACAGAGAGTAGGGTTCATAGTCCATTGGGACAAGTCGGAGTTGACTCCTACCCGCAGGTCCATTTACCTGGGTGAGGAAATAGACATCGTGAAACAAGTTGCCCGCCCTAGTCGGGAGAGGGTTCAAGCGATTTTCTTACTAGCTCGATCTCTTCGTCTCTTACGTCGAGTTCGGGCAGGCCGATGGCTCCAATTCTTGGGCCACTTATCGAGCCTTGTTGATGTCCTCCAAGACTGTCTGCTTCATATGAGGCCATTCCAACTTCATCTGAAGTTTTTCAAGGCCCAGTGTAGACTCTCTCAAGGTGTGGATTCCTCTCACGAGGGAATCAAACGCATGCTTATCCCCTGGCCAAAAGAGTTGTTCCTTCTTCAAGGCAAGTCTCTTCCCCTTCCGTCAGTCACCTTCTAGGCGGATGCCTCACTTCTGGGGTAGGGCGGCCCTTGCTTGGGCCAGGTGGTCTCGGGGGACTGGTCACACCTGTGCACCTTGCCCCACATCAATGGAGTTGATGGCAGTCTTCATGTCTCCCGTCTTTCGGGAACATGATTGTAGGTCGCTCCGTCCTGATTTTGATGGACAACACCTCTGTTGCTGCCTACATCAACCGACAAGGCGGGACTTCGTCCGTGTCTCTGAACGATCTGACCGCTAAGCTTTGGAGGTGGTGTCAGTCTCACCGAGTAATTCCGATCGCCTCTTATGCTCCCGGCCAGGATAATCTGATTGCAGATTTTCTGTCCAGGGGCATCTGCCTTCCCTCCGAGTGGACACTGAATCCAGAGGTCTTTGTTTACCTCCGTTCGGTCTGGGTCCCTCTAGGTCGCCTCCCGAGATACAGCTCTCGAGTTCGAGCTCCGGAAGCTTGGGCCCTCGATGCGTTCTCCCTTCAGTAGGGGAAAATCCGGGGTTACGCCTTCCGCCGGTCTCCTTAATTCCTCAGGTCCTGGGGAAAATTCAGGAGGATCGGGCGTGGTTTTCTGCTCATAGCACCTTGCAGGCCGAGGAGACCTGGCTTTTCCTTTCTTATGTCTCTGCTGGACGGTCGGCCACTCTCCCTTCCCGGAGAGCAGACCTCATAGCTCAGCCCCTATCGGGGATCCTCCACCTTCGTCCGGCGGCTCTGTTTTTGTCCGCCTGGCCTCTGTCGGGGAGGATGCGAGGACTGCAGGACTCTCAGAGAGAGCCTCCCAGTTCATAGTCCAGAGTAGAAGCCTTCCATGCTTGGTGTGGTGAGACGGGAGTTTTCTCCCCGTTCTGCCTCGGTCGGTGCTATTGCGAATTCTTGATCACCCTTTTTTCGATAAGGGTAGATCTGTCTCTACCATTCGTGGATTCCGTTCAGCTATTGCTGCGGTTCACCTTGGTTTCTCTGTTGGTTCGGGAGTTTCGAACCCTCCCTTCTTGACCTATTCGCTGAGGTCGTTCTTCGTCGATCGACCAGCGAATAGCCAGTTGACTCCTGCGTGGAGCCTTCCTTTGGTTTTGGACGTTTTGGCCAAACAGCCCCTTGAGCCGTTGTGCAAAGCGTCGTTACACCATCTCTCGATTAAGACCGCCTTACTTGTCGCTTTTGCTTCTGGGCAAAGGAGAAGCACTTTTCAGGCTCTCTCTCTACGGCGCCCGGGCATATCAGCTGGAAAGGCAGGGTGTTCGTCTTGTCCCTCGTCCTTCGTTTTTGCCAAGAATCCGACGGATTCTTCTGGCTTGATCGGAGTGTTCTTGAGTCCTCTGTCAGAATTCTCTTCTGTCATTGAGGGTAAGTCTTAGTGCCCTGTTAGGGCTCTCAAATGGCACTTGGATAGGACTAAGGTCTTTTGTAAGGATGATCAGCTCTTTCTTTTTCCCGTCACCCTTTTTCCCAGCGTCGCGGGAGACTCCCGTTGGATTGTCGAGGCTATCCAAGCTGCGGGTTCGGAGGCTCTTCTGTTTGAGAATCCTCCAAGAGCGCACGTTACCAGGAGTTTTCTACTTCCTGGGCGTTTTTTTCAGGGTATTCCTTTGGAAGATATCTTGCGGGCTGCCTTTGGCGTTCCCCTTCCTCTTTCTCATCCTTCTTTTTTTAAGGGTGCTCCTTCGGGTGAGGTTGGTTTTGCTACCTCTGGGTTGAGAGCTGTTTTTCGTCTTCACTCCTGCCCCGCGTTCGTTCTTCCCGTCCTTGGACATGCCACCCGGGTTTTTATCCGTGCTATTCTAGCAAATAGGTAGATACATAGATTTATCTAGTAAATAACAAAATTAGTTATAATTTTCTTGATGTATTCTGTGTCTCTCTCTACTTTTTAAACTCCGTCGCAGAACTTTTGAACTTTATATATATATATATATATATATATACAGCCATGGAAAAATATTAGACCAAGAATGGTTACTGATAGTGTTATTTTTGTGGTAGCAAGGAAATAAAATATCATAAAAGCAAGGTATATTTGCTGGAATTAGGTATTTATTCAATGTACAAAGACAAATCATTTTGATAATTTTGTATGCATATTAGAGTACCCTTATAATACAGAAGCTTGGTCTAATCATTTTTTCCAGGGCTGTGTATATATATATATATATATATATATATATATATATAGAAGTCAAAATTATTATAACACTAGCTAAAAATTATCAAATTTAAATTTGATTTTTTTTTCAGCATTTTCTTCGATATCTACATTTTTGGGTTGCTGAATCAAGTAATAAAGTATAACCGTTCCATGTGAGAAAGTTGGGTCATTTTCAAGTCTGCAGGTATTTTTACATACCCCCCCCCCCCACACAAAAAAAAACAAAACAAAACAAAAACAAAAACAAAAAAACAGAAATTATAACTTGATATCTTCTGACATATGTCAGTGTTCTGATTTCTTTGAACACCTGAGCTGTTTTATGAAGATATCTAGCTGTTTGAAAGAGTAGCTGAATCAGAGAAATTGGTTACAGTGTGGTGAAAAGCGGAAGAAAAGTCGGATTCTTCAAAGACACCCCTCAAAGGCTATTGTGGAAATGAAGTGTGTTGAGTACTCTGAAGAAATCAAATTAAATGCGAACTACTTAGAACAGATTATTGGATGAGAGGCATTTTGATGAATATTTCTGTCTACTGTCATTAACTGTCAGCCGCAGTCCAGCATGAATTTTGGTACATAATGTTCTGGAGACATCTTTATAGTGTTAGAACCGAAGAAATTTCCAAAAGAAATGGACAAATTAAGGGTCAAGAAAGTGTACCAGAAATTTGCTCATATGGCATGAAATTCTATCAGATCTAGTACTTCAAGGGTCAGGATCAATTTATCACTTATATTTGATTGAGGAACAATTGATTGAGGCACCCAGGGTTCAAAAAATGATGAAGGGGTTACCCATAATGGGCCAAGATCAAGAACTTAACCTTTCATTTGGAGCCAGTGCCAATTGGCAGAGTCACGCATTTGCCACACGTGCCGATCGGCACAAACCAATAGGCACCAATTAACACAAGGATCGTTTTGTGAAACAAAAAAGCTTAGCTAATTACCCATTTCCGGCCTTGATTAGCTACGTCTACATGACAACCCCTTTAAAACTTGTATAGATTAGTGTGACACTGGAAACATTAAAGATAATTTCAAAGCAATTGGTACAAGTATCCCATAAGTATTAAAAGGCGGCACAGAGATATTATTTGCGTAACACATAAAGAGTTAAACCTGATCAACAAACTTAGGCACTTACCGAATCACCAAAATGACCAACAGAATATCTCTCAAAGAATCACTTTACAATGAACTTTAGAAAAGATAAAATTTTAGTGGGGATATTTCGCCGGCGAGGTGCCCATAATTTATGGAAATTTTTACTAAAATAGTACCACAATTTTTGCTCACTTGCTTCGCTCATTCGCAAAAAATTGGAAACCTGAAAGTTGATATTCAGGCAAAAGGCGTCAGCCCTCTCGCAAAAATGTACCTGTACGCCTATGACAAAATCCTGGAGAGATTTTAAACTGTAATGGCTGTGTGTGGTGGTCACGGTGGGGGCGGGGGTGTATTGAAGTAAATTTGACTCAAATCTAGCTTATACTGGACTTCATGATAGTCTAGGGATTTCTTAATGTCTGTCAATACCAATTTTCTTAATTTATCAACCAGAAATTGTGGTAATAAAGAACTATAATTATAATGATGAACATTAAATTTGTTCATTTAACAGGTGTTCTAATAATTTCCATATATGTATCCAGGATCTGGCCGGCTTCATAAACCTCAGGGACAAGGATGGCCTCACACCTCTTCACCTTGCGACCAAAAGAGGGCTCACTTCAATCATCGAATTGCTTCTATCATTCGGTGCTGATCTAAACCATCAATCAAATGATGGTCAGACAGCTCTGCATCTAGCGATCAGGATGTGCTGCCATAGGAACAGATGGGTGGATTCGACACCAGCCCTCGAGAAAGTACGCTATTTGTTACATAAATGTGATTTTTGTTTTTCCCTTTGTATTTTATCATATTTCAGTAAGAAATAAGAAATACACCCGCCCCCTCCCCTTTTAATGAAATTCTGATTCCTCTTTTTTTCGCAATTCATAAATCAAGAAAACTGGCAAATAGTCATCGTTGTTCAAAGACATAGAGAGAGGGAGAAAAACAAACTTTGGGGAGAAGCAGTTTGAATGTCAGTTTCATGAGTTTGTTTTGGTTTTTTTTACTCTCCGATGGGCCATTTTATTTCAAATCTATCTTTGAACAACATAATTGAATACATATACAAAAGAATAATGTATATTACATCAAAATAAGTTATACAAATGAATGTCAGCAGTTATAAGCGTTTTCTAAACAGCATGACGTAATCACTATGAACAAGACGACAAAGATAGCGGACAAAGTACACTGCCCCCCCCCCAACCGCTCCACCGCCACCATGCAAAACAAGTAGAACAGGTGAACATGTGAATATGTATGTAACACACAATAGCAATGAAGGGAAACACAATAGCAATGAAGGGATACCCCCCCCCCCCCCAACCTTTATACCCACCCCACTATGAACATGACGGACAAAGAGAAGGGTCAAAATAAACAACTCCTCATTCTACCCTTCACAGTTGCTTTTGTAGACAAAAGAACATCCCTTCGCTGCTATTCTGTAAAAATATTTTGAACAAGTGTCACATGCATATTCACCTATTCTACATACTTAAGGGATGTTCTTTTGTCTACCAGAACCATTGTGAAGGGTGGAATGAGGAGTTGTTTATTTTGTCCACTCTCTTTATCCATCATGTTCACAGCTATAGTGCCCCTTTCCCAACCCGGACTGATAGATAGTAATGCGCAGTAATTGGGGCTTGTGTGTGTGCGTGCGTTTGTTTAGCATTATGTCCGAGGACATTTTCGGACAGAGAACAAAAAAAAAATCATGACAACAATGGTCCTCGGAAGCCGGACAATAGTCCTCGAACGTCGAGCAATGAATTTATGCCTTATTCCGTCGACTGTCCGAGGACGAGTAACAATAGAGGAACAATAGTTGTCCTCGGAAGTAAAGCCATGTAAACGTGTCAGCGTGTGTGTGTGTGTTTGGGTGTGTGGGGTGTGTGTGCGTGTGTGCGCGCGTGCATCTGCAAATAACCTATTCTTATACAGTATCTTAGGACAAGCTAGTCCCACTTTTTATATCACGAATGGCATAATGTTAGTTAATACATGAATCTTTTTTTTCTTTAACAAAGTCTGTGTTATGCATCATCCACAGATACTCAAAGATAGGGACTATGATGAACTCTCAACTGACGAGGCACTTGTACAATTCTTCCTGGAACAAGGATCTGATATCAATGTTGAGGACTTAGATGGCTACACAGCAGCTCAATACACACGGAGCGAAGTGGTACGACGAATGGTGTTTGACAGGTAGGAATATATCTTTTTAAAAAATACAAACACGCATACATAAATATACACACATCCACACACTCACACACACACACACCAACAACACAAACGAACATTTTCTGCAAATATAGTCTAGTCGGAAAGGGGGGTTCCCGTGCACCATCGAGATACATTTTTAACCAACTTTTTTATAATGCCTGAAGTGTCTAGTTAATGAATTTTGATGTTCCCATTGCCAAATCGTGTCCTAGAGGTGTCGTGGTCTTGTGGATATGTCACCGGACTGTGGATCACATGGTTCGCGGTTCAATTCCTTTGGCAAGACATTAATCTACATTTGCCACTCTCCACTGTTGTGCTGTGGTATACTGCATATATATACATGTCAGAGTCTGAAGTAAGACTATGATTGAAAGGCGATCGGGGTTGTGCAAAATGGCGTGAATAAAGTTCAATCACGTTATTTCGAAGTGTGAAGATATCGTTTGTTTTTCTAATGTTCTAAACCCAACATTTTGGCGACGAGGATGGCTGGACTGCAACCTCCACCTTTCTTTCCGCCTACTCCTGGCAGCCATGCACTTCCATGGAAGCAGTGGAAGTCCATGTTTCAGAACTATTTGCTCGCCAGCGGGGCCAATAAGTTTGTTGACGACCGCAAACGTGCAATGCTTCTACACTGTCTTGGCGCGGAAGGACAACGAATCTTCGACACACTGACTGCTACTGACGCCGTTGCTTCGGGGACGAGCGGAGGAGACGGCGCTGCCTGCACGTTCGCGCAGGCATTGGACAGGTTAGACATATATTTCACTCCTGCTGTAAATGTAATTGCAGAAAGATACAGGTTTAGACAGAGAGGACAGTCAGTAAATGAGTCAGTTGAGGACTATGTCAGTGCTTTGCGGGCATTATCTATAACCTGTAACTTTGGAGAACTGCGGGATGAATTCATCAGAGACCAGCTGGTGGAGAAGACTTCATCGGATAGAGTTCGGGAGAGACTGTTAATTGAACCGAATTGACACTGCTGTCAGCTCTCACAATAGCTAGTCAAATGGAAGCAGCTTCAAGAGAGGCACGTGAGCTTGAGCAGCATGTACAACAGTCAGCTCCAGTGAATGCGGTTAGTTCCAAGGGCAAGAAGAAGTGGAAACGAGCAGGTAAGAAAGCTGTGCCTGTGAATAAGCAGAAAACTGATTAACATAAGAGTTGCTATAGATGTAGCCTTTTGACAAGGCCCTCGTGACTTGGCTATTTTTCTCGGCAAGTAAGCTAGTAGTGGCTGCATAACAAGACTAGCCGCCCAGCCCGGTGATTGCGCGATCGAGCGACGTGAGTCCGAGGGCCTTTTGGAACCTGGCCTGTATTTCTTATGTTATCCTTTGTTCCTAGCGAGGATCTGCTACCTTATTGGTAGGAGCCAATCAGCAAACTTATCTTCGCATGACGTCAGCATACATTTGGTATGCAAATTCGCCTTCATCTCGAGCTCGCGCGGCCCGTGCAAGCTACTAGTACATCAATCATGGAAACAAGCCCCGCAGATACCGTTGTGATTCGTCGATAATCCTCGGTAGGCGTGTTAGCATACGAATGTCAACTCGTGAATAATTCATATCGGACGATGGAAACCCAGGTTCCAAAAGGCCTCGCGACTAAAGTCGCTTGATCGCGCGTTCACCCGGGCCGTGTTGATTCTTTTCGTCGCCGGCTAGTCTCATCTCAGGCACAGCATGACTAGGAAAATAGCCAAGTCACGAGGCATTGTCAAAAGGCTACTATAGATGCGGATCTAGTGCTCACCTGGCTAATGACAAAGAATGTCACAACTACTGTTTTCCGGAACTGTAAGAAAACTGGACATTTTGCGAAAGTTTGTCAGTCCAAAGCGGTAAGGCAGATTTCTGAGAGTGGTGTTGATGGACAGAGTAGTGATGCTATGTGTGCGGACAGTCATACGGTGACATCACCACTTCGTGCCCAATCTCCAGTCAATAATACTGTCCAAATATTGAACATATCCAGTGACAATATAATGTGCGGTGTTGTGCTGAAGGGAACTGTGAATGTAGACATGATCTTTGATACTGGATCCGCTGTATCACTTACCAGCGGAAGTATTTCATCGATATTTTGTTCCTGAACTGTTGGAGCCAGTCCGAGGTACTTCTTTCATGACCTACTTAAAGCAGCAGATTCCGTTGTGTGGGAAGTTTCGGACCCAGGTGAGGTTCGGAGATACTACTGCGCCAGTTGAGATCTTCGTGGTAGAGCGTGGAGAGCCCATTCTGGGGCGTGACCTCATTCATGCTCTACGTCTTCAGTTGAAGGACAATGTGGTCTACTGCATCACATCTGCTCCTGCTGACCTGCGCATCCATCGCTCTTCCAGGACCATGTTGGGACTGCAAAAGGGTTTGTGCACCGTGTCCGTACAAAACCGGATGTGCAACCTGTACAACAGAGACTGAGACGTCTACCATTTGCAGTCAGGGACAAAGTTTTACAGGAGCTGACGCGATTAGAAAATGAGGACATAATCGAACGCATTGATTCTAGCGAATGGATTTCACCATTGGTGGTTGCGTACAAACGCACAGGTGGCGTTAGACTTTGCGTAGACTTACGTGAGGTGAATAAGGCCATTGTTATCAATAAATACCCATTGCCTCACATTCAGGAACTGTTGGCAGAATTGAGGGACAGTGCTATCTTCAGTACATTGGACTTGACAACTGCCTAACTGACAACTGCTTCTTCACGAGGACTCCAGAGATTTGACTGCCTTCATAATTCATGATGGGTTATTCCGCTTTAAGCGAGTTTGCTTCGGCTTGGCCTCAGCTCCGTCAGCTTTCCAGAAGTTGATGTGTTCAGGCCTTGCCGGATTACCTGGAGTACAGTGCTACTTGGACGATGTTGTCATCTACGGAAAGACATGTGAGGAACATGACGTGAACTTGTCTGCGGTACTGAAGAAACTACATGACATCGGGCTGACTTTCTTATTATCATTATTATCATTGTTCCTATTATAATAACCAATATTTGTGAGCGAGCGTCTTAGGAATACATGTTTCATTTCTCATAAAATGAGGTGATTACAAATACATACTGATGTATTGAAGAAAGTGAATGATCGGATTCCGGATTAAATTTGCTACAACGAATTTGGCTTGAAGTTATTTATATAATGCATATACCGCTTTGGAAAATGAGACACACCAAAGTTCCAAGTAGATCTTTACAAGCAGAACATGGCCACGTAATGTTTTTGAAAGGGAGAGCTGATGCCTCTTGGCAGAATAGCATACTCCCCGTTTTTACAATTTGCAAGCGAGCGAAGCGAGTTAGAAAAAAATAAAACCATTTTTTAAAAATTGTAATGGAAATGCAAATTCGCCATCAAAAGACAAATATAGAACATGTAATAATGAGCCATGAATAATATAACTTAACCCTACTGCCGAATATGGAATATTTGGGCACTTCACTCGCCCTAATGAAGGGCGTTCCATGTCCCAAACTATTCCGTTTCTAAATCTTACACGCTAGTGAGCAAGTAAAAAAAGGAGATATTGCCTATAGAATAATGATTTTGTTACCAGATAATCCAAACAATTACAACATTTTGAGTACCTTCTCGCCCACAGTTACAACCGCTGACCTGAAGGGGGGGCAACCCCCCCCCCCCCCCTCCCGGATTTTGATACCTCATATTCAGGGAGTGAGGTGCCCGAATATCCTCATATTTCAGTCATTATAATTATGCCGAAATATGTTATTTTTCACAACGGAGATCACAATTATTTTTGATCGCTAGCTTCGCGCGCTCGTAAATTTAAAAAAAAGGAAGGTTGCTATCATTTTTTTTTACAACAAAAAGGCCATAGGTGCCGTACCAGTGATCAAACCGCCAACCTTCGCGTTTCCAGTAGCGCTGTAAACCAGTCGACTACGACACCTCCACACACGCAGACACACACACACATAAACACTTATTCGATTGTTCTAATCTCGTCCTCTTATTTTCGTCTCTTTTCTCTTCTCCTCTCCTCTCCACCTTTCCCAGTTTTGTGTCTCCATTTCATTTTTTTATTCATTGCGGGGGTGGGGGGTGTGCTTTTCGTCGAAAAGAGATCTGCTTTTTGAAGATGGCAATTAAAACCATAATATCCTATCGTGACCCTAAATTTTCCCTTTAACAGTGGCGTAGCTAGAGTCTAGCCATTGTGAGAGCACTGGCACAATTGGAGGCACAAGTCTTTTGGAATAATCTTAAAGCTAATCTAAGACGCCGCTGGTGGAAGAGGGTTGGGGGGGGGGGGGGTTGCCGGAAGGGGTCCAACCGTCTTCTTTCCTATTCCATTTTCTTTCTTCTTTTCTTATATTTTTCGCCATCCGATGAGGGATGGGTGGGGGCGTGCCCTCCCCCCCCCCCCCTCCCCCCGTTGCTACACCTCTGCTCCTGATGAATTCGCCTTTTTTACCAGGAATTATGAACCCTATTTCATTTTTCGGAAATACGAACCTTATTTCATTTTCGGAAATACGAACCTTATTTCATTTTCGGAAATACGAACCCTATTTCATTTTCGGAAATACGAACCTTATTTCATTTTCGGAAATACGAACCCTACTTCATTTTCGGAAATACGAATCCTTTTTCATTTTCGGAAATACGAACCTTATTTCATTTTCGGAATTATGAACCTCATTTCATTTTCGGAAATACGAACCTTCGGAATTATGAACCCTTTTTCATTTTCGGAAATACGAACCTTCGGAAATATGAACCCTATTTCATTTCGGAATTATGAACCTTCGGATAAACGAACCCTCGGATAAACGAACCTTCGGAATAACGAACCTTCTGAATAATGCAACAAATGTTCGGAATTACGAACCCTTTTTTCATTTTCGGAATTATGAACCCCCAGGCATGGGAAATTAGTGTTTCGGAAATACGAACCTTCGGAAAAACGAACCTTCGGGAAAACGAGATGCCCCCGATGGAACACATCAATTACCAAAATTGGTGGGAAAACTGCTGTCAATATCAAGTATTGTGGGATAAGATCTTTAAATTAAAATTATATTTTCATCTTAGGTTGTTGACTCTCTATTCTAAAACTATATTGCATTTATGATGACGGTTGGTCATAGTACTTGCATACTGTGATTACTCTTACTAAGAGTATTATAAATTATTGTTGGCATCATCCTTTTTTAAGCAGTATGTTCATCTCTCCTCTCATATCTCACCTCCCTATCTCTTTCTTTCCTTCTCTCTCTCTCTCTGTTCTTGTCTCTTGCGCACTTCCTCCCCTTCCTTTCTCAGTTCTCCCTTTCTCTATTTCTCACTCCCTGTCTCTGTTCTTCCTCTTTTCCCCTCTTCCTTCCCTCTCTGTTCTTTTATGTTCCTAGCTATCTTACCTTCTTCTATTTATCTTCCAAGTCTCTCCATGTCCACCTTCTTCCTTCGTAATTTGTTCTGTCCTTCTGTCAATGCAACATCTCTCTGTCTCTCATCTCTGTTTCTGTCTAAACTCCACTTCTTTCTGTCTCTGTCTGTCTTTCTATTCCCCTCCCCTTGTTTTCTCCCTGTCTCTCTCGTCTGCCATCTTCTTTCCCCTCCTTCTCTAAAATAGCTGCTCTCACTCCCCTCCCCTCCCACCCACTTCCTGGTCCCATCTGCTTGTCTGTTTTTATGTCTGTCTCTCTTTCTGTGCATGCCTTTCTCTTTCTCTCTATCCCACCTCTTATTTCCCCCTGTCATGCCTGTGTCTCTCCATGTCTACCAAAATTACCAAAATTGGTGGAAAAACTGCTGTCAATATCAAGTATTGTGGGATAACATCTTTAAATTCAAATTATATTTTCATCTTGATAGGTTGTTGACTCTCTATTCTAAAACTATATTGCATAATGTATATATTTCTAAAACAAAATGTAAGGGAAAAGGCACTTTTCCAACTAAAGATGTCAATAACTTCATGTATGAGAAGCTCATGACATGAAAAAAACAGATAGACTAACCGTCAAGACAAGAACAGAATCGTTACCCTAATCCACTGCAATATGTATTTATGTTTGATTTGGTTTCAAATGATTAATTTTAATGTTTTAATTTGAGAATAAAACACCAAGCACTACATCCTGGTAAAGCGTCTCAACTGTGCCGCTTCTAACACACAGAAGTCTATGGGGATTCGCACACGAGGCAATGAGCCTCGATTGCGCGTGAAAAACGCACGTATTTCCTTATCTGAGAGGTGTCATTAAGCTGACCATACAGGAACATTTTTAAGGTATATTTGTAAATTTATGCATGAAAATCGTGATTATATCCCTCTCAACATATTTTGGTAAAAATTAGCAGGTTATCATTGTTTTTACAAGTTGAAAAACAAGATGTTAGGATGCACGATTTTTTGTGCAAATGTTATCACTTTTTCACACTTTTCGATGTTTTATGGAATCCAGGTTACTCAAATCACAAAAATAACTCTCTGAATCGATTCCTCCTGTTATTACTAAAAAAGCTGTTTCATTCATGCATGATGTCTAATTCAAAAGTTATGCTAATTATGTAATTTCATGAAAAATGGCCGCCAAAATGGCCCATTTTGAACCCCATGGGACACGATATGGCAATGGGAACATCAAAATTCATTAACTAGATACTTCAGGCATTATGAAAAAGTTGGTTCAAAAATGTATCTCGATGGTGCACGGGAACCCCCTTTCCGACTAGACTAATAACCTCTTCTCCTCCTTTGCTTTTTTTATTGCAAAAAGATTGTTTTCTCTCTTTTTTTTTTGACAGAGTTGATGAGGACGCTGTGCACAAATTTCGGGGTAAGTATGCATATATACATACACACACAATACATACTTCACTTTATCATTTATCCTTTTATACATTGTTATCTGTGGGTCATGACTACGGTATATTTACATGCAGGGAAGCCTCGATTTCCATTTTACTGAATTGGTTTCGTCGACTGGCATTATAAATTAAGGCTCCACAGAATGATTTAAGGAGTGTGCTCAAAGTGAGTGACCTGCAAGATTTTTTTCAATTTCATTTTCAGGCTTTCGCTTCCATCTTAAGAAGCCATATTGCTAAGTAAAGATAGAAGCAAGAGATTCTGTCCTACATTACGTAATCAAGGATATTAAAGGGAATTAAAATAGGCCTATAAGAGAGTAATATAGCGATAAGGATGATAGAAAAGGAAAATTATTAGAAGAGTAAAGTTCCTGACCATGCTTCATAGAACTAAGTTATTAGAAAACATTGATGTTGTTGTTGATTGTTTTTGCATTGTATAGCCTATTTAAAACAGAAACGTATTTTAGTGCTACTGTTTCATTGAATATATGATATCATTATTAAAACGAAATGTCATTATTCCTTAGATATTTGTTGAATAATGATTGATTTATATTAAAGGATCTTTGGGGTTTAAGAATTAAAAAAAATATCTTGATTATGTGCCTTACGTAGACTATACACAGTGCTGTAGAACATGCAGACCACCTTCTTCTAGTGGTTGGGAAACGAAAGGACAGCACGTCTTACTGCTCTGTAATTGAGAGGACCATCGTATTATGCATCTAACATTTTTATAAAGGGAACTGAAATAGGTGAATCATATTTCGGAATGAACTCATTTTCATGGGAATATTTTTTTTTCCTACATTGAGTAGATGCATGTAAAAAATGGACGTGGTCTGATTTGGAACTAACTCCACGTATGATTTTTTTTATGCAGAGGCATTCTGGGTCATGGATAATTTTAACGATGATACTTAATATTAATGTACTGTATAGTTGTCTTTTGTTTGATTTTATGTACTAAGTAAAAACTTATTTCACACACAGTTAGTTGGGAAAAGGTGTAAACTGCAAACTCTTACCAAGGAGTTGGGGTGCATGCACGGGCTTGCAATTTTTTTTCTTTATGCGATGGTAACCGAGGACATTTTATTTCAGCTCTACGGAAGGCCAGGCCAGTTAGCAGTATATCAGGCAGAGTTGGGTTTGAAGGAAGAGAGCTGTACATCGATAGCTATGACGTCAGTGTGACCATTCCACCAGGGTCAATAGAACCTGGTACTAGTCAACATGCCTCTATCAGCATTACAGATGTTCTTCATGGTATTAACCTTCACGAGAATGAGTTCATTGCTGCTCCTGGATTACAGTATAGTCTCCCAGAGCTATGGGATCCGTACATGGTTCTACGCGAATGCTATGACGAACTACAAATAGACCAGCCTAAGACATTTGCCTTGTCGATCCCACACAACGCTTCTGTGACGCAATCTGCAGAATCTTCGTGTGATATTTTCGTGCGAAACTCGAAAGCAAATGCAGGTATGACTTCACATTATATTTCAAATATATTGTGCCTATTCAATTATTTATTTTCTTCTTCATATTATAACTTGAAAGTCTAACAAAGACAACATTACAGGCTTACACATAAAGAGTAATAAATTTTAACAGAAATGAGAATTTGAATGCCAGCATTATGGCTTTACAGAAATCGGCGTTTAATTAATGATTGGTGACTACATTGAACTGAAAAGGTATTATCTATCATTTTTTAAAATTAATATTTGTACTGATCAAATCCTTCGTAATCGGTTCATTGGTATCTATGCCTATAATAATAGATACGAATCACTGTCGCTTTAAATTATCATGAATTTTCATTCATTTCATACATACCGACTGGCTAATTTTACTCTAACCTTTGTAAAAGTTGAAATTTTATGACGACATATCTCTTTAATACATTTTCCTTCATACACTGCCTCAATGAATATACAACATATGTATTTAATTAAATCTGTGTACTAAACTGAACTTTTCCACATGTATAGTCACGCGAATAGATTCTTCTGACGAAGAGAACTACTGCAAAGTTGAGGAAAAGAAGTTCAACCTAACCATCAATAACATCAATCAGACAGAACTGTGGATTCCACTTGAGCTTCACAAACACACCAATGGTAAACGGTTTGTGTGTACACCCTTTCTCCCGAAGAGCATACAACGTGGTCAAGATATCACTCTGCATGTCTATGTTCATCAAGACTTACCTGGTGTCTTAGGGGTAAGGCTGACTGAAATACGTTAAAGATTTTTAGGATAAATGACGGAACGCGAAATTCAGTAATATGGCAAAATATCCACACATATTTTTCGTTGATGAATTAAAAACAGCAGTTCATAGACAATAACTTTATTGCTGAATAATATCTTTTAAAAAAGACATTTTATTACTAATAACTTCATGACTTCTTTGTCTTGATTTGTAGTAGTATTTGTATAATGATTCACAGGATATTTAATTGATTGTTATTTTTATAGGATATGATGGTACAAAAACAAAAATATAAAGCAAACAATAATCAGCTATGAATTTGTAAAAATAAGACAGGTCGAAACTTAATCTTTCAGGCAATTTTAGTTCCGTAATCAATATATATTAAACATCTTAAGGTTTCACGTATTGGCTTAAACAAATCGAAAGAAAACTGCTAGAAGCGTTAGCAATGCATTGTGGCCATTTTGTTTCCTCTACTCAAATTTTTGACGGCTTCCACCGTCTTCGTCAGGAGTATACAATGCGATATAGTGCGCATTCTCAGACAGACAGGGCTAGGGTTGGTATGAGAACTGGCTGAAGATGGGCACCCTTCACAGTGATACAGCCAATGATAATTTATGACATTAATGAAAATGTAGCCAAGACTGCAGACATAAGTTACGTTCACACGATGGGAGCTGAACTTTAAGTTTCGCTTGTATTTTCAAAGCTTTAAGTTAACTTGTAGTTCTTGTAGTTTCAGACCGTATGAACGGACTCGTGGTTTCGGGACAGAATAAACTTAAAGATTTGCAAGTTTGTAATGTTAGCAATGACCTCGCTTTTCATGTTAAACTTAACCCTTACTGAACTGGGCTATTTTGCTCCATGAAAATACTGGGGGGGAGCCCCCCCCCCCCCCCCATTGATCTCGGAAACGCAATGTCCAATGAACTTGCAAATTTGCATGTCGATAGATCTTCACATGCTGTATCTGATGATGTGATTAATTTTAATCCATTATTCAATTTTTTTGAATTAGCTAATTAAAATGCAAGCCATTGTCTATTGACAGCATGTAACTGTACACAGATATATGGAGCGATTAGCAATTTTAATGACATGCGCATACTAATTAGCATACACCCCCTAGGTATGTCTGATATGGACAATGTATCAAAACGTGCGCAAGACTTCAGGGGAAAAAGTCATGAAGCGAGAATCCGAAATTGCCAGCGGTCGCGATGCAATCACCAAAAATATGTAGGGGGCCTCCCAGCCCCCCCCCCCCCCCCCCCCCAGTGCAGTTAGGGTTAAAAAGGTGCGTCTCCATCAGCCCGAGTCGAGCGATTCCCGCTCGTTCTTGGAAAAAAATACATAGGATGAATGAAAAGAAAAGAGCAAAGAAATACATAAGGAAGTGAGAAAGAAAAAAAGAGAAGTTCATAAAATAGAAAAAATAGTTAATTGGGAAAACAAAGAAATATATAAAGAGAAAAAGGAGAGAAGGAAAAACATACGAGAAGAAATGCATAAGGAAAATGATAATATACAAAGAAAAACCAAAAAAAATAAGGAAATATGAAGAAAAGTGGATAGAAAGAGGAACAAAGAAATACTTAAGAATAGAAAGAAGAATGGATAATGGGCAAAACAAAGAATTATATCAGGAGGAATAAAGAGAAGGAAAAACAAAGTAATACATAAAAAACAAAGAAATACATGAGAAGGAAAAAGATAAAACAGAAAGAAAAACAAAGAACTGCTTAAGGAAATAAAACGAAAAGATAAAAGAGAAGGAAAGCAAAGAAATATAAAGAGAAGAGGATAAACAAAGAACAAAGGAATAAATATGAATAGATAGAAGAGTAGACAACGGGAAAACAAAGAAATACATAAGAATTTAAAGGAGAATAAAAGATGGGGAAAACAAAGAAAAAAGAAAAATATGAAAAATAAAAATAAAGAAATACGTAAGGAAATATGAAGAGAAGAGGATAAAAAGAAGAATAGAAAGAAGAATAAATAATGGGGAAAAGAAAGAAATAATACAAAGGAGAAAAAGGGGATGGAAAAACAAAGTAATACATAAGAAACAAAGAAATACATAAGGAAAAGATAAATACATAAACAGTGAAAAGAGGAGAGCAAGATCGAAGAACAGAATATATGAAAAAAAAATAGAAATACATAAGGAAAAGAGGATAGTAAGAAGAAAAAGAAATATATCAGAATAGAAAGAAGAATAAAGAATGGGGAAAACAAAGAAATACATTAGCAGAAAAATGAAAGAAGGAAAATCAAGAAATACATAAGAAAAAATAAAATTTCTATGATTGGCGTCATGAATAAATTAATCCGACTCAAAACACGAGTGCGTCTTCACCTGGACATTAGCGGGCAAATTCTCCAAATAGCGCGCTATTTCACAAAAAAACCCGAGCTGACTTGGGTTTGTAAGCTCGAGATGAAACCCACGAAATAGCCCGCTATTTGCATCTTCATTACAAATTAGGTCGACCTATAGCTCTGATCGGTTTGATTTGATTTGATTTGATTTGATTTGATTTGATTCGTCAGGTATATTGCAATACAAACATAACCAGGTACCATGACAGGATAGCCCATGAAAGCCGAAATGGCTTATTTCCAATGGGGTCCTTATACCTAAATAACTGATTAAAAAATACACTAAGAAAACACATTAGTACGGCTACAAGACTATCGTACACGTACGACAGGTAATAAGAATGTACTAAAGTAGCAAAATAAAACATTTTTATAAAGTAGGCGAAGATTACATAAATGTGAAAACAAGACTTACTCAACGGAAAAAACTATATACAGAAAATCATAATGAAACTATCGATAATAAACGTTGGTTACATAAGTCATATAATATAGGAAAAAACCATCTGAGCTACAAAAAGGAGAGGAGAAATATAGTTATGAAGTAGACACATTTTTCAGATGATGCTTCAACACCCTTTTAAAATGTAAAAAATTCTTAACTGACTTAACATGATTTGGGAGGGAATTCCAGAAAAGAATACCGTTAAAATAAAAGGAATTTCCAATTTTACCTTTCCGCTTAGGCACTACGAAATTAAATTGACTATTTCTAGTGTCATGCCCATGAACACATGAAGAGCGAGTAAAATTATTTGAAATATAGTGATCTGCATTAGAGTAAAAAATCTTATGTACATGGTGAATTAAAAGTTGTTGTGATCTAAGGTTTACATGAAGAAGACCAGCTGTTTCAAGTTCACTCTTCCCAATGTGTGTTCTTGGTGGTAAGTGATTGATAAATCTTACAATCTTATTTTGAATTATTTTTAACTTGTTTTGATCCACCTTGCCTAGACTGCAGTACCATGCCGCATTAGCATAATCAAATAAACATTGTATTAAGGAAAAACTTAAAATGCGTCTTGATTTTAAGTTCATGCAATTTTGATAACGATACAAGAATTTTAGACGAGCATTAGCTTTTTTGACAATACTGTCAACCAAACTTGAGCAAGAAAGATCACTAGCTATATTTAGTCCTAAATACTTCACAGAATCCTGTCTCTTAATGAGTTGATTGTTATAACTTATATTGAAATCATCAGTATACTTCAGCCTACCCCGCGAACAAAACAAAATACTTTCGGTTTTACCAATATGTAAGCTAAGCTTATTTGCTGTCATCCAATTAACACAGTTTGATAATTCTAAGCTAAGTTTTTCCCCGATCAGCTTAGGATCAGTACCAGAATATAGTAACACACTATCATCCGCATATAAAAGTAATTTACTGTCGTTGACACAAACACATATATCATTAATGTAGCACATGAAAAGAATGGGACCTAATATGCTCCCCTGGGGAACTCCGCATCTTATGGGCATAGAATTGGAGAGTACATTTTGCAACGAGACAACTTGATGACGATTGGTCAAGTAAGACCTAAACCATTGCGCACATGCAGAATTTAAACCCATTACTTCTAATTTACTTAACAGTATATTATGGTTAACGGTATCGAAGGCTTTTTGCAAGTCAAGAAGAACCATCCCGACAAAACGTCCTTGGGAAATTTCGTTCCTGACAAAATCTAACAGGTGAATAAGACAAGTTTCAGTGGAATAACCATTTCTAAAACCAGATTGAAATTCGTATATTATTTTGTTTTCTTGAAAGTAGTTCTCTAATTGGGCATACACACATTTCTCTAGGACCTTCGAGACTATACTTAAAACGCTAATCGGTCTATAATTGCTAACATTAGTTTTATCTTTCTTTTTATAAAGGGGTGTTACTTTTGCAAATTTCATTTCATCTGGGAAGGTGGAAGTTGAGATAGATAAGTTAATAATGTAAGTTAAAGGTTTATACAAATATTTAGCTCCATCCTTCAAAAATCTGGCAGGTACCAAGTCAAGCCCGGTACTTTTTGATACTTTCAACTTATTTAATTCATCTAAAACAAACTTTTCTTTGACAGGAGAAAAAAGAAAACAACCTTTCGACACACCCTTAGTGTCGTATAATTTTTGTAATTTAACACTGTCCGTTCCAAATTCATTTGCGTTGCTATCTGGCAGATTACTAGCTAATTTTTCTGCCACAGTTGTGAAATAATTGTTAAATTCGTTCGCTATCCTCATATCATCATGACATAACTCCCCTTGGATATTAATAACATTCTCTTTAACATTCTTTTGTTTGTTTTTACAACCTAAATCTTTCAGATTCTTCCACAACTTTTTAGAATCATTTTTATGCTCCTCAATTTGATTTTGGAAGTATTCATCTTTAGCCTGTCTCACTTTTCTTTGCACCAAATTACGTAAAAGTTTATATTTCTTTTCTAATTCTAAATTACCACAATCCTTTTTCATTCTTTTAAAAGCTATATTTCTTTGTCTTATTAACAAAATAATTTCAGCATTCATCCACTTATCGGTTCTTTGCTTAATTCTTACTTGTTTTAATGGAGCACATTTATCAACTATAGACATGAAAATATTTTTGAAAATTGACCACGCAGTATTTACTTCTTTACATTCTAATATGTCAGACCAATTGACTCGAGATAAAACATTATTAAAATCATCTATACAATAGTTTCTCATACACCGAATATTTATATTTCTATGCTGTTTGAATACAGGTCTTATTAGCTTCCTAGAGCAGTAGGTTAAAAAATGATCACTTAGGCCAATTTCAATAACACCACTTTGACAAATATTTTCTTCTTTACTGCTGATTACATGGTCTATTAATGATGAAGTGGCCGATGTTGTTCGAGTGGGTTTAGTTATAAGTTGACTCAAACCATTTAAATTCAAAATATTCTTGTATTTTTTTGATAATGAAGACTGCTGCAAAAGGCAGATATTCATGTCCCCTAAAATTATAACCTCATCATCTTTTGTTAATTTATCCAAGGTGTCAGTGAGATATTCAATAAAAAAATGATCTGTAGGGGGTCTGTACACAACACCTAGAGTAATGGGTTTTGTATGGGGTAATAGAATGTCAATCCATAACGATTCAATATCATTTTGTGTAAGATCTTCTCGTACGTTAAATGCAATATCATTTCTAATATAAAGACAGATTCCACCACCATGTTCTCCTACACGGTCTCGTCTTAAAATACAATATCCATCAATACAAACTTCTTCATCGTTCACGGAAGAGTTTAACCACGTTTCAGTGATTGCAATTACAGAGATTCTATTTTGGGAGAAAAGGAGTCGTAGTTCAGGTATTTTAAACAGAATTGATCTAACATTCAAATGAACAAGATGCAACCCTTTACCATTAAAAGTATCATTAACTGATTCATATAAAGCGCTTTCATCAACAGTATTCTGTATTCTAACTTCAGGGATAGGAGGTAAAATTGGTTGAGAGGGTTGAATATCTTCACAGGATTGAGTAAAAAGGGAGTCACAAAAAGGTGGTAATGAGCACGTCAAACAGACCCAATTTTCATTGGGGTTATGATATAACCTGGTATACTCAGAGAGAGAGAGATTTCAAGACATTTAGTATGGTACCACTTTTGGCAGGTGGAACACAATAGGCCATGTTGGTTGTTTTTTACGGGTTTATCACATTTACCGCAAGGAAATTTGTAGTTTGGGCCGGGATTAGTTTCTACGTCACCAGATAGGAAAAGACGATAAAATATTTGATTATTTGTCTGAAATAACGTAGTTTGAAAGGTGGCCACAGAGTTCTGATAATACAAAATTCGGGAGTGAAAGTATTTTAAGCGTTTAAATGATTTTAGCGTAACATATTCAAAACTAGACGCAACCCCGCAAGAACATAAACACGAAATTAAAAGATAAAATACAAGAAAGTTCATGACACCTTAAATACACACAGACACACGCGCCTGCACCCTTATGAACTAAAAAAAGACAAAAATGAGTCAGTGTCTATATCCCGCCATTATCCTCAAGCTCCATCTTCGAGACACTGGTTAGTTTCCCGGATCAGAATAAGCGGGCTATTTTGGAAACTCGGGCTGATGTTTCGAAACCACGAGTCCCGTATGAACGTAGCTACAATTAAGTCATGGTGATGCAACTGGGCCCTATTTCATAAAATTTCTTATCAATAACAACTGCCCAATTTTTTATGACAAATTTGCTCTGAGCCAATCAGATTCAAGAATTTCAGTAGCTTATAACAATCACTGTATTACTTCAGAGTGTTATTGATAACAAGTTTTATGAAATGGGGCCCTGAGCGTGCACGGTCAACACAGATGATGGGGATGATCAGGTGGTGGTTGCGCGCGCTTTACAGTAACTCGTATATTACGCATGATATTACGTAACAATTAAAAATGACAAAGAAGGATAGTGAGATATTGTGAGAAGAAGTGAAAGAAGAAGTTCAATTCATGCATCAAGCTTACAGAAATTTCCAAATAAGAAATTCATCATGATTGAATGATGAGATACCAAACAATTGTAGCACTTGTAAATGTATAAATAAGTTGACGAAAGAACGAGTATCCGCTGAGGAATGACAGATCCCTGAGAGATCTGTCTTTCCTCAGCGGATACTCGTTCTTTCGTTCTTCCGTCTTCACCAGGAGTATACATGGCGGTATCAAAACAAAACAATATTTGAAGATGCATTGCATCTGCATCTTTAATTTTCGTTTTGTGTTGATACCGCATTGTATGTATATATATATATATATATATATATATAATATAATATATAATATAATATATATACGTGTGTTTGGATGTATGAGTGCCTGTAATGAACATTTGAACATTCCAAGAGAACTAATGTTGTGAATTAATCAAAAGACCTACAGACCAACATATCTTCTTATGATCAGGAGGAGATCGAGATAGACGAGGAAATCGCATCTTTCCGTCAGGTACATCCTTCAAAAATCTTCCTCCTGGAACCGGAGTCACGTGACATATTCATGACTTGTGGCGATAACGAGATGGTAATAATATCTCTTTCTTTCCTGTTCAAGGAGACAATCTTGATCAACAAATATTTTCATCGTTCATCATTTTCATGTCAGAAAATATGTTGTTACGAATATTTGCAAAATGATTTAGAAATAATGTGATACATAGTGTAGCGATTTTGGATATTAAACTTTTTCCCGAATTAACCAGTAAGAAGTACAATTATAGTGTTCATGAGTTCGATGTAAATCGTAACTCAGTCCTTGGGAACTTTGTTTTTCGGCCTTGCCTACGCGCTGGGGCGTCGCTAGCGGGGGGAGTTGGAGTGTCACACCTAGTGTCCCTGTATTAAAGAGTTGCGACATGGACGTCCCACTTTTATGGAAACAAAATGGCGTTCGAATTCTTTCTATTGAGAACACCCAGGTGCTCATCGGAATTGAATAGAAATGTTACGTAATAGTGGAAACAAAATGGCGTTCAAATCCCCAGTTGTCGTAACTCTTCTATACAGGGACACTAGTCACACCCCAATTCAAAATTGTCGGTAAATGCGCCACCTCTGTTTGTAAAAAAGAGGGAGAAGAGCAAAGAGAAAAGGAAAAGGAAGAAAACGGCGTTGGAGAGAGACATACTGGGTGATTTCACGCTCGGTGTTGGTGTTTGGTGTTGGTGTTTAGAGCGAAAATTATGCTAAAATCGAGCTCAAACACCGCTATTCAGATTAAGGAGCCGATACCGATATCCTAACAAAGCGCATCGATAGCTTAACACTGGTAATGGCTTCAACACCGTTTTTAACGAAGGGAAAAAAATTGTTTAAAACTATTTAATTATTAGTCTAGAATATCCTTAAATTACACGAGTAGTCCGGCAATTCTAAAATAAATAATTATTTGATCTAGAGTGTGGTAAGAAACTTCACAGAAATGGATGGTCTTGACAGGAACAGTAAGTTTAGATATGATTTCTCTTGAATTTCTCACTTGCAGCAGAAAATGCTGCGGTAGCTAATGCAGCTAGACGCCGGATCGGACGGCGTAGCGCGTACAGGGCAAACAGCCAAATTTCAGGCCTTGGCACAGATTAGCCGTGAAGATTCATGGCTTTTGTATTGTAAATGTTGATTTAGATCTCATCCTGATAAATGATATGGATTCTCTGGGTCTTTAACTACGGAATATCTAACGTCATTTTTATTAAATCTATCTTAAAAAGAAAATTAGGTCGGAATTTTTATTCACTCCTTCAAACCCATTAAAAAGCAAAAGTAGTTCCTTTCTGTGTGCTCTAGATCGAACGTTAGACCAAATGCTGGCCTAGATCTAATATCAGGCCTATATGAACATAATACCTCTTAACGCCTATGAAATTACACTTCAAATAGCGCCTACTGTCTTTATTTCTCATGACTAATCAGCAAAATTTCCCATAGCTAGAAACACCAACACCAACACCGACCGTGAAATCGGTATTTCTTAATCCCTAGGGGTATAGTGTTAGTGAATGGGAATTTGTACATGAAATTAAACACCGACGGCCGAGCTCGGTTCAGTAGACGATTATTAACAAAAAACAAACACCGGCAACCGGAACTACGTCAAAAAAATCAGAGGTCAACACCTAACACCGACTGATTTTTTTTCATTTCATAGTCGGTGTTAGATCACGATTTCGGGCAAAATAGACACTAACACCAAACACCAACACCGAGCGTGAAATCACCCACTGAAGCTTTTCGTCTTTTCTGCGCGAAAATGGCTATCCTGACCATGTTATCGAATGCCACGTTACTTTTATTTATTTATTTATTTAAAACGGTTTATTGATAAAAAGAAATCATTCGCGGCCAGACGGTCGAATTGCATATTCTTTTACAGAAATACATAATGGGTACATCATTCAACAAAATTGCATCAATAAATTATTTACAGATCACATAAATGCTTTGCTTATACTTAGCGTATCATGGTAAAGATGTATGTAGTATATAAGGCGTAGGGCTTCACAACATGCATCTCCATCATGACAAATAAAAGAATGTCAAATAGGCCTATAACAACATGTTGTAAAGAATTCTGCTTTATTGAAATTAAAACATTATCGATGTGTTTTATTTTTTGAAATATCGATCTCGATCAGCCGTCTGGTCTTAAAAATGAACTCCAAAATATGGGGAAAATGGGGAGAAAAGTGATTCGATAAGTCCGTTTGTTGTATTAAGAGGGATCGAGTAAAAGAGCGAGAGAGCGAGGTAATTTATTAAAGTTATTAAGAATTCCGGAACGATTACAAACTTTCGTGATTGCGCCTGTCCCCGGATAAGGTTGTTGACTTTGATATGTACGTCGTTAACCTTCATAAGGATCTTTTTCATCACCATGTTTGGTGAGATGCCCTGTCCCATAGGAAACTGTAAGTAACATTAAAAATACATGTAGATTGATGTAGAAGATGGATGGCATAAAGGGAGGGAGAGGGTGGAGTGAGGTGGCAGAGAGACAAGGGGGACTGGGTGGCAGGGAAAGAAAGAGAGAGACTGTCAGGATGAAGGAGAAATTGACCCTGTCTCGGAGAAGTGGAAGTCGTGAATTCGTGAATGCTTTATAGGTCGATTCACATTTCACCCCCCCCCCCCCTTGTCCCCCGCAATTTTGAGATAAAGATAACGGCTCGTAGAAAACAATTTTTTAGGCGGAGAGTTATAGTTATTTGGACGCAGTACTGCACCGTATGTAACAGGGGTGGGTACAGGGAGGGGAGTCCCCCCCCCCCCCCCCCTTCCCGCGCGAAGCGCGAAAGCTCCTAAGTTTTAGCATATTTTTTTTTGGCGGAATATTAGTTCACCGCCCTGGCTGCTTTTCAGTTATTTGGGGCGCAATACTGCATTGTATGTAACAGGGCTGGGTACGGCTCGTAAAGCCGTAACGATTATAATGTTTCTTCACTCCCCTATTTTTCTTTCTCTCCTTTGCGTTTGCGCCCCCTTCAAGTGTTTCCTAGTGCACGTGCTCCCCTCCCCCCCCCCCCCCTCCCCCCGACACACCACTGAGCGAAGAGACCGAGCAGGGGTGGGAGGGAGTATCCCTCTCCTACATCAGGGAATCTGTCTATAAAACTTGCATTTTAAAGCATACCAAAATGTTTTTAATGAAAACAATGCGAGTGAACTAATTTTCTTCAATATTTTCGTATTGAACTTATGGCATTTTTTTATTTCCTTTCTTCTAATCATTAAAGAATGTGTTTTTTCAAGATTAAACATCATGAGTTTAAATAATTATTAGTTTCAAGTTAATGCATCATAATTCTTATTTATGTTATCCAAATATATTGGGAGTGATAATACAGGCCATCCTCCCACCTCAAATATTTTGGGGGATATATACGTCCATCCCCCCGGGATCGACACCCACGGTACAAGGGTGGGCGCGAAAACTTTGACTTTTTTAGCAAATTTTGAGAGCCAGGATAATGGCTTGTAGTGCCTTTTTAGGCATTTTTTCTCTCACTTCCCCCGCTGTTTCGCTCTCGCTTTTTTGTTTGTTTTAGTGGCTGAATAGGGAGGGGGCATGGCCCCGGTGCCCCCTATCTACACCAGTGATGATAGGGTTTCCCCGAAGGTATCAGAGGGTAGTGTTTTTATATAAAGTGTGTACAATAATTGTGTGTGGTTGTGGTGGTGGGGACTGCATCCACCCCAGTTCCTGTTCTGTGGCCCATGCGAACCATTTGTATCTGCAAGACATTGGAGAACTAGAAAGGCCGTCAAAGGCGGCGCTACAGAGTAGTTGCATTCTTTCCCTAAACGATTCTTTCCTGTCACTATATTTTATATTTTATATTTTTTATCTTTTTTATCGCAATAAAGACTTCTAGATTTGGCATAATCTAGTATTTAATACATGCATGTAAAATATTATGGTTACTTATTGTTATTATTATGTAATTTGGCACGATACTGGGTGTGAATATAATTATTTGTTTGTGTATTTTACCTTGATTATTGTGAAAAATGTTATTTTGAAAAAGGAAGTAATAAAATATTCTTAAAAACAAAAAAAGAACTCTCCGAACTGAAGTTTCTATAACCGATCATCACAAAAAAAATCTAATCCATTCTTTTCTTAATCGATTCTTTCCTGTCACTATCCGAAATGAAGTTGGGGTCAAAACTTCAAGGTCACACAGAATTTGCAGGGGTCAACCAATCATCACCAAAATCTAATCGATTCTTTCCTGTCACTATCCGAACATTCCATGAAAATTTGGTGCGAATCCGTTCACCCGTTCTGTTGTACACAAACAAACAAACAAACATACGGAGCCCTTTACATAACCCTGCCGATTTCATCGGCGTGGGTAATCACTAATAAAAGATGGTCATTTCCATTCACATGCGCTGTTGTAAAGAAACTCCATATGCACATGCAGACCTCGACCTCGATCCCTATACCGATATGCATCTTTTGAATCCAGACAAGGAGATAAACCTTTTTACAGCAGAAACTGGGGAACTTCCCTCTCTTTATACCCCAGTGAAATCCCCTATCTTATTTACACAATATACTAACTGAATGTTTGTTTGCAAAGTTTCAAATTGCAGAACCTAAAATTGTATCAATTTGTTGCAAAATAACATTCAGATTTATTTTTATCAAAGGCATTCACTATGTTGAAAATTTGTTATATGATATAAATGAAAAGTCTATTTTTCGGGGTATATGGGGTATTGATATCTGAAAAGTGTTATTTTCGTTTCTGGTACTTAAAGGGATAATTCAAATTTCACTGACTCAGCCCCCTCATTTTCTGTTTTTATTCATTGAATGTGGAGTGGAATAAGAAAATTGTTGTTGGACAGAAGATTTTCTTCCCCTGAAATTGAACGCCGCAGTTACATCTATAGAAAATGTGAATGCCTTATTTCACCTTTGACTTGTAAATCTCTATTGTATAAGAAGATCAAGGGAAGCGAGCATTCGTGTGTTATATTATTGTTTCAATAGAGCCGGACACGCGTCCGTGATTTGACTCTTCGTCACAAACAATGCGGCATATGCAAATTTGACCTGGCTTTTGGATCCTTCCGTGGTTTATATAAAGCAGGATATCTTTTGACAAGCTTTTCACCATGGATAGCAACGTTTCTTCAAATCAACAATCAAGCGAGAACGAGGATTTCAACATGGAGTCAAGCTGCAGCGACGACTGGCACTTGGAGCTGAGCGAATCCATGGACTCCGATGGGATGACGTCATGTCATTCGTTCTCATTGTAGTACATGCACAAGTCTATACCAATCCAAAATTATAACGTGAAAAGAATTATAATATGAACTGAATTATTAATTATTTATGATAAAGAGTGTCGGTACATTTATTCAAATCTTAATTCAAGTCTATACAAAGAAAGTAACATGAGGGGGGGGGGGGGGGGGGGGGTGGTTGTCACATGTCCGAAAAGTCTTCGACAAGCAACAGCAAAAAGAAAGAAAGAAAGAAAGAAATTGCTGGTGCCCTTTTGTAGCGAGCTCCAGCCATGGGGCGATTTTGTGTGTTGAGTATCCCCCTTGACCGGACCGTATTTTGGCTAGTTCGACAGTCCATCGTTATGTGTTCTTTATAAAGGCCGATTGATTGAAAAATAAAGTAAAAGAGAAAATGTAAATATGAACCCTTTACACTGCTGTCTATAAACTAGATGTATATTCTACGTACATTGAGGAGATATTACGAGATTCTTTGAGAAAACAAATCCGATAGAGCTGCCAAGCTTCATTTATTTTTTCATCCGAGGCCTTAAAAACACTGTTTCTATAAAATTATGCATTTTATTAATGATTTGGGTGCGTAGTAATCCAGGACCACACATTTTCGTCATTGTCTTTCATTTCCATTCCCCCCCCCCCCCCCCCTCCCCGAAAGTGCTGCCCTTGGCATGTGCCCCCTCTATCCGCTCCGTTTAATACACCACTGGACCGTGCGAGACAGAAGAAAGGTTGATGTAGCAAAATCGGATTATATGGATCTCGCTTTGAATTTTGAATTGTAACTTTCTATATCTCACTTATTCACACGATTCATCGTCAAGATCTCTTCATTGCGAAGCTGGTTTAAGCCATCGCTGTTTAATCTATTGAAAGTAGAGAGGAAATACAAAAGAGTTGGCTTTCAAAACAGAAGTAAGAAGAACTGGGAAGATGACTTACGAACAACGAAACTATTGATACACGATAATAATAAGGGGTAAATTCTGTAATCCTTTGAAAAGCCGAAAAGAAAATAAGCCTTTTAACCAGAAAGAACAGTACATGTATCTGTGTAGAGATTATGAAACAAGGACAAAGAGAGAGAGAGAAAATCAATAATCGTCTCTTGCTGGAGGTGACTTAATCCTTGTTCTTTGAAAGGGGCGAATTCTCTACCTCTTTAAAACATGGCGAAGAAGAAAAGAAATTAGCTATTAGACACCAGTAGATTGTACACATTTTTTTTGGAGTAAACTATAAAGCGGAGAGACTCGATGACTTTCAAGCTAAGACGCGCGTTATCTTCATCATGTTCATACTACCTGTTAGCCAGGGGCGGATACAGGATTTCCAGAAAGGGGGGCACACACTGAGGAACCCTCCGTTTGACGAAGCCAAACGGCCATCTGGGGGGTCTGGGGCATACTTTGTCAACACAATACGCCCCTTGCGCCCCCCCCCCCTCTGCTTATTCTCTTATTCGTTAAAGCCGAACAGACAAATAGTTAGCTTTCAAAATAGAATTAAGAAGAACAGTCGAAATTTGGATACAGGTGAAAGATTTAGAAGGAGAGAGAGAATTGTCTGGGTGTCAATTTTTACGAAAAGCAGTTGTCATTATTATTTATATTTTAAGCTCTAGTTAACTAGAGCGGCGCTAAGAAGCAGTTTATCTCTATCCCGCTTTTGAACATGACGATAAAAAGCGGCCAATTCTATAACTCTTTTTAACAGCCGAAATTAAAGAAAATTATTTTTTAAAACTAGAATGAAAAGGCCCTCGGTTGCGATAATGAAACAAGTATCTGATTTGTTTTAAGCTTGAGTTAACTATTGGGCGGGGAGAAACGATGAGTTTTAGCTAAGATGCAGTTTGTCTTCGTCATGTTCATACCGCCAGTCAACATGATGATAATTAGCAGCCAAATCTCTTATTCGTTAAAAAAGCCGAACACACAAGACAGAGTTACCTTTCAAAATAGAATTAAGATGAACAGTCGAAATTATGATACAGGTGAAAGATTTAGAAGGAGAGAGATTGTTCGGGCGTTAATTTAAAAATTAACAGGTGAAAGATTTAGAAGGAGAGAGAGAATTGTCTGGGTGTCATTTTTTACAAAAAGCAGTTGTCATTATTATTCATTTTTTTTTTAAGCTCTAGTTAACTAGAGCGGCGCTTAGAAGCAGTTTATCTCTATCCCGCTTTTGAACATGACGATAAAAAGCGGCCAATTCTATAACTCTTTTTAACAGTCGAAAATAAAAGAAAATTATTTTTTAAAACTAGAATGAAAATGCCCTCGGTTGCGATAATGAAACAAGTATCTGATTTGTTTTAAGATTGAGTTAACTATTGGGCGGGGAGAATCGATAACTTTCAAGCTAAGATGCAGTTTGTCTTCGTCATGTTCATACCGCCAGTCAACATGATGATAATTAGCGGCCAAATCTCTTATTCGTTTAAAAAGCCGAACAGACAAGAAAGAGTTACCTTTCAAAATAGAATTAAGATGAACGGTCGAAATTATGATACAGGTGAAAGATTTAGAAGGAGAGAGATTGTCTGGTGTCAATTTTTACAAAAAGCAGTTGTCATTATTATTCATTTTTTTAAGCTCTAGTTAACTAGAGCGGCGCTTAGAAGCAGTTTATCTCTATCCCGCTTTTGAACATGACGATAAAAAGCGGCCAATTCTATAACTCTTTTTGACAGACGAAAATGAAAGAAAATTATTTTGTAAAACTAGAATGAAAAGGCCCTCGGTTGCGATAGTGAATCAAGTATCTGATTTGTTTTAAGATTGAGTTAACTATAGAGTGGGGAGAAACGAACTTTCAAGCTAAGATGCAGACACGAAAGAGTTAGCTTTCAAAATAGAATTAAGAGGAACAGTCGAAATTATGATACAGGTGAAAGATTTAGAAGGAGAAAGAGAGAATTGTCTGGGTGTCAATTTTTACAAAAAGCAGTTGTCATTATTATTTTTTTTTAAAGCTCTAGTTAACTAGAGCGGCGCTAAGAAGCAGTTTATCTCTATCCCGCTTTTGAACATGACGATAAAAAGCGGCCAATTCCATAACTCTTTTTAACAGACGAAAATAAAAGAAAATTATTTTGTAAAGCTAGAATGAAAAGGCCCTCGGTTGCGATAGTGAAACAAGTATCTGATTTGTTTTAAGATTGAGTTAACTATAGAGTGGGGAGAAACGAACTTTCAAGCTAAGATGCAGACACGAAAGAGTTAGCTTTCAAAATAGAATTAAGAGGAACAGTCGAAATTATGATACAGGTGAAAGATTTAGAAGGAGAAAGAGAGAATTGTCTGGGTGTCAATTTTTACAAAAAGCAGTTGTCATTATTATTTTTTTTTTAAGCTCTAGTTAACTAGAGCGGCGCTAAGAAGCAGTTTATCTCTATCCCGCTTTTGAACATGACGATAAAAAGCGGCCAATTCCATAACTCTTTTTAACAGACGAAAATAAAAGAAAATTATTTTGTAAAGCTAGAATGAAAAGGCCCTCGGTTGCGATAGTGAAACAAGTATCTGATTTTTTTAAGCCTGAGTTAAATATAGAGCGGGGAGAAACGAACTTTCAAGCTAAGATGCAGTTTGTCTTCGTCATGTTCATACCGCCAGTCAACATGATGATAATTAGCGGCCAAATCTCTTATTCGTTAAAAAAAGCCGAACAGACAAGAAAGAGTTAGCTTTCAAAATAGAATTAAGAAGAACAGTCGAAATTATGATACAGGTGAAAGATTTAGAAGGAGAGAGATTGTTCGGGAGTTAATTTAAAAAAAATTAAAGCTCTATTAACTATAGAGCGGCGCTAAGAAGCAGTTTATCTTTATCCTGCTGTTGAACATGGGGAATTGATGATAAAAGAAATGAAGCTTTTTAACCATACAGAAAAGGACCTGTGTGGAGATTATGACACAAGCTCGTGATTGAGAAGCAGGGACCGCGGAACCGGGCTGGGGGCTGCAGCCCCCTCACTTTTTTCAGTAAACACGTGCAAACGTATGGCAGTGCAAAAATGTGGTTATACACGCAGCCCCCCCCCCCCCCCCTTAGCCCCTCCACTTTCCAAGACGTTCCGCGGCCCCTGAGAAGGACGATGGGAGAGAAGAAAAATCAATCGTCTCGCGAAGGCAGGATGTGACTTAATCCTTGTTCTTTGAAAGGGGCGAATTCTATACCTCTTTGATATGGCGAAAAGAAAAGAAAGACGCTTTTATAAACATTTTTTAAAGGTAGAACTAACTAGAGCAGGATACAATTTCTTTATTATGATTCTGTTTTATTCCATCGTTGTTTAATCTGGTAATAAGTAAAGAGCGAACCGAAAAGAGAGTTAGCATTCAAAAGAAAGAAATAAAACTGTGGAGATTATGAAACAGGCGCGTGATGTATAAGGAGAGAGAGAAAATCGTGAGTTAATTCTTCAGCTTAAGAAAGCGGCGATTTCTATTGCTCTTTCACAAGACGAAAAGTAAAAAAAGTAAGCTTCATACGCAGACATCAACGATCTCTGTCAATATTATTCTTGGTAAAGACTAGTCTAATCAGTAAATTTTCCAAAATTGAATGACTTTGCGACAATCGAATCCAAGCTATAAAAAGAAAGCAAATAACATTGAAAGAAATCAAGTTTACATGATTAATTTAGAAAAAGATATAATGATATAAAAACCTCTGAAAGTTTGAACCATAATCTAATAAATTTCCCCGCACAAAATGACAGAATTATAAACCTTTTGACTATAGCTAGGTTAATCAACCCTTTAAGAAAATCATACCGGCATAGGAAAGGCTCAACGAAAAAAGCATGAAGTTGATGCGGGAAGCTTTTTCAGTGCCGTGAAACTACTTGATTTGTTACCCTTTAAAGCGTTAGAATTCATGGCTTAAATTAATTAAAATTCATGTTTTCATGAAAAGAGATCCTAAAGAAACATAAGGACTAGTTTTTATTAGAATTAATAAACGGTTGCTAAGGGCTTTATAAAAATCTAGTTGACATTACAAACGAAAATGCCGCATGACTGCAAAACGGACGTCAAACTTTGGAAGCGTTTTTCCCGAAGAAATACTTTGCCACAGCCCTACTTTACTCAAGATTCAACACCGAAATTAAACACCGACGGCCGAGCTCGGTTCAGTAGACGATTATTAACAAAAAACAAACACCGGCAACCGGAACTACGTCAAAAAAATCAGAGGTCAACACCTAACACCGACTGATTTTTTTTCATTTCATAGTCGGTGTTAGATCACGATTTCGGGCAAAATAGACACTAACACCAAACACCAACACCGAGCGTGAAATCACCCACTGAAGCTTTTCGTCTTTTCTGCGCGAAAATGGCTATCCTGACCATGTTATCGAATGCCACGTTACTTTTATTTATTTATTTATTTAAAACGGTTTATTGATAAAAAGAAATCATTCGCGGCCAGACGGTCGAATTGCATATTCTTTTACAGAAATACATAATGGGTACATCATTCAACAAAATTGCATCAATAAATTATTTACAGATCACATAAATGCTTTGCTTATACTTAGCGTATCATGGTAAAGATGTATGTAGTATATAAGGCGTAGGGCTTCACAACATGCATCTCCATCATGACAAATAAAAGAATGTCAAATAGGCCTATAACAACATGTTGTAAAGAATTCTGCTTTATTGAAATTAAAACATTATCGATGTGTTTTATTTTTTGAAATATCGATCTCGATCAGCCGTCTGGTCTTAAAAATGAACTCCAAAATATGGGGAAAATGGGGAGAAAAGTGATTCGATAAGTCCGTTTGTTGTATTAAGAGGGATCGAGTAAAAGAGCGAGAGAGCGAGGTAATTTATTAAAGTTATTAAGAATTCCGGAACGATTACAAACTTTCGTGATTACGCCTGTCCCCGGATAAGGTTGTTGACTTTGATATGTACGTCGTTAACCTTCATAAGGATCTTTTTCATCACCATGTTTGGTGAGATGCCCTGTCCCATAGGAAACTGTAAGTAACATTAAAAATACATGTAGATTGATGTAGAAGATGGATGGCATAAAGGAGGGAGAGGGTGGAGTGAGGTGGCAGAGAGACAAGGGGGACTGGGTGGCAGGGAAAGAAAGAGAGAGACTGTCAGGATGAAGGAGAAATTGACCCTGTCTCGGAGAAGTGGAAGTCGTGAATTCGTGAATGCTTTATAGGTCGATTCACATTTCACCCCCCCCCCCCCCCCCTTGTCCCCCGCAATTTTGAGATAAAGATAACGGCTCGTAGAAAACAATTTTTTAGGCGGAGAGTTATAGTTATTTGGACGCAGTACTGCACCGTATGTAACAGGGGTGGGTACAGGGAGGGAGTCCCCCCCCCCCCCCCCCTTCCCGCGCGAAGCGCGAAAGCTCCTAAGTTTTAGCATATTTTTTTTTGGCGGAATATTAGTTCACCGCCCTGGCTGCTTTTCAGTTATTTGGGGCGCAATACTGCATTGTATGTAACAGGGCTGGGTACGGCTCGTAAAGCCGTAACGATTATAATGTTTCTTCACTCCCCTATTTTTCTTTCTCTCCTTTGCGTTTGCGCCCCCTTCAAGTGTTTCCTAGTGCACGTGCTCCCCTCCCCCCCCCCCCCCCCTCCCCCCGACACACCACTGAGCGAAGAGACCGAGCAGGGGTGGGAGGGAGTATCCCTCTCCTACATCAGGGAATCTGTCTATAAAACTTGCATTTTAAAGCATACCAAAATGTTTTTAATGAAAACAATGCGAGTGAACTAATTTTCTTCAATATTTTCGTATTGAACTTATGGCATTTTTTTATTTCCTTTCTTCTAATCATTAAAGAATGTGTTTTTTCAAGATTAAACATCATGAGTTTAAATAATTATTAGTTTCAAGTTAATGCATCATAATTCTTATTTATGTTATCCAAATATATTGGGAGTGATAATACAGGCCATCCTCCCACCTCAAATATTTTGGGGGATATATACGTCCATCCCCCCGGGATCGACACCCACGGTACAAGGGTGGGCGCGAAAACTTTGACTTTTTTAGCAAATTTTGAGAGCCAGGATAATGGCTTGTAGTGCCTTTTTAGGCATTTTTTCTCTCACTTCCCCCGCTGTTTCGCTCTCGCTTTTTTTTTTTTTTTAGTGGCTGAATAGGGAGGGGGCATGGCCCCCGGTGCCCCCTATCTACACCAGTGATGATAGGGTTTCCCCGAAGGTATCAGAGGGTAGTGTTTTTATATAAAGTGTGTACAATAATTGTGTGTGGTTGTGGTGGTGGGGACTGCATCCACCCCAGTTCCTGTTCTGTGGCCCATGCGAACCATTTGTATCTGCAAGACATTGGAGAACTAGAAAGGCCGTCAAAGGCGGCGCTACAGAGTAGTTGCATTCTTTCCCTAAACGATTCTTTCCTGTCACTATATTTTATATTTTATATTTTTTATCTTTTTTATCGCAATAAAGACTTCTAGATTTGGCATAATCTAGTATTTAATACATGCATGTAAAATATTATGGTTACTTATTGTTATTATTATGTAATTTGGCACGATACTGGGTGTGAATATAATTATTTGTTTGTGTATTTTACCTTGATTATTGTGAAAAATGTTATTTTGAAAAAGGAAGTAATAAAATATTCTTAAAAACAAAAAAAGAACTCTCCGAACTGAAGTTTCTATAACCGATCATCACAAAAAAAATCTAATCCATTCTTTTCTTAATCGATTCTTTCCTGTCACTATCCGAAATGAAGTTGGGGTCAAAACTTCAAGGTCACACAGAATTTGCAGGGTCAACCAATCATCACCAAAATCTAATCGATTCTTTCCTGTCACTATCCGAACATTCCATGAAAATTTGGTGCGAATCCGTTCACCCGTTCTGTTGTACACAAACAAACAAACAAACATACGGAGCCCTTTACATAACCCTGCCGATTTCATCGGCGTGGGTAATCACTAATAAAAGATGGTCATTTCCATTCACATGCGCTGTTGTAAAGAAACTCCATATGCACATGCAGACCTCGACCTCGATCCCTATACCGATATGCATCTTTTGAATCCAGACAAGGAGATAAACCTTTATCTTTTTACAGCAGAAACTGGGGAACTTCCCTCTCTTTATACCCCAGTGAAATCCCCTATCTTATTTACACAATATACTAACTGAATGTTTGTTTGCAAAGTTTCAAATTGCAGAACCTAAAATTGTATCAATTTGTTGCAAAATAACATTCAGATTTATTTTTATCAAAGGCATTCACTATGTTGAAAATTTGTTATATGATATAAATGAAAAGTCTATTTTTCGGGGTATATGGGGTATTGATATCTGAAAAGTGTTATTTTCGTTTCTGGTACTTAAAGGGATAATTCAAATTTCACTGACTCAGCCCCCTCATTTTCTGTTTTTATTCATTGAATGTGGAGTGGAATAAGAAAATTGTTGTTGGACAGAAGATTTTCTTCCCCTGAAATTGAACGCCGCAGTTACATCTATAGAAAATGTGAATGCCTTATTTCACCTTTGACTTGTAAATCTCTATTGTATAAGAAGATCAAGGGAAGCGAGCATTCGTGTGTTATATTATTGTTTCAATAGAGCCGGACACGCGTCCGTGATTTGACTCTTCGTCACAAACAATGCGGCATATGCAAATTTGACCTGGCTTTTGGATCCTTCCGTGGTTTATATAAAGCAGGATATCTTTTGACAAGCTTTTCACCATGGATAGCAACGTTTCTTCAAATCAACAATCAAGCGAGAACGAGGATTTCAACATGGAGTCAAGCTGCAGCGACGACTGGCACTTGGAGCTGAGCGAATCCATGGACTCCGATGGGATGACGTCATGTCATTCGTTCTCATTGTAGTACATGCACAAGTCTATACCAATCCAAAATTATAACGTGAAAAGAATTATAATATGAACTGAATTATTAACTAGAGTTTAATTCGTCATGACGAATTAGGTGATCTGTCTTTCACTTTGTACGATCATGATTGTAATCAGGATGATCATAATAATGGGGAAATGCTAAACTGAAGATAGGAAGTCAAGAATGCCATGAATGGAGATGCTTCTTGAGGACAGGAATGTAGCAAAATGTGTGAAACGGTCATTGTAAAAAGATTACGGTGATGATGATAATGGTGATGATGATGAAGATGATAATATAATGATGGTGATGATAATGATATTCATGATGATTATGGTGTTGGTGATTTTGAAGATGATTGATGATATAATGATGATAATGATAATGATGATAATGATGGGGATAATGGTAAGGATCATGACTGCAATGACAGTGACGTTAACCATGCCAAATATGAACGAGAAATCACATTTCATTATGAAGATACGACCATAAGTTGATTTGTAGAAAATGGCGTCTAGATGACGTCACAATAAGATAATTAAGATAATTGACTAAGCCAATTTTGAGAAATTGTGATATCTAATAGGACTAATGATATTGTAGGATAGCTTTAATACACGTCAGTGAAACAGATTTTCCATAGGGATATACATAAACCACTGCACAGCACTTTGCAATAGACATAACATGCAAAATAAGGCATTTTATTACTTGGTTTGTGATTGTTTATGTTATAATAGTCGTAGAGGATGGTAAAATGACAAGTAAAAAGAAGCAAAAAAAAAAAAAAAAAAAATCGGCCCGGGGATCGAACCAGGTACCTTGACCATGGTAGTCATGTGCTTTACCGATAGACCAAAATATTTCCCATAGAGATAACACGTAAACGAAAAACGTGATTCTCAAATCCCATTTGGTACTGAAAAATTGGGCATGATCCCGACATCTGATCAAAAATTGGAGGGCTTACTAATAAAAGCTTATAGTCTCAGCTACAACATATTAAAATCTGGAAGGAAATAGACCAAAAATAACTGAGATACTGCTCAGAGAACGATGTCATGTAGATTCATGATTCGAAAAAAAAATCATCTTCCATAGACATAACACGCAAATAGGGAAAAATTTGACATGTCGTCTTTAATTGAAGATTTCAGTGTGATGACGTCATCAAAATGAATAATGGTGGCAAGATGTCTCGTAGAGAATTGTTGCAGCTATAACATATCAAAATTTGGGAGAAAAACGACCAATAATTACGAATCTAGAGCCAAATTTGCATAAATGTGATGACGTCAAAACATGAAAAATGGAAATTTTGACTTCTGGTGCCATTTTGATGACGTCATAATGTTTATATGGATGAAATGATACATGAAATGAAATCTATGATTCATACCCTACCTGATGATGACAAAAAATTTGGGGGTCAACGGACTATCTAACGAGCTACAATGAATTTTGTAGAGGCATGTTTTTGCACGTTTTTACGTTATTTTCGCCATAGACGCGCGCACGGATTTCGAACTTTGACGCGCCCGTGCGACCTTATTATTGATTGAAATTGATTCAAATTGATGGAAATGATGAAGAAAAGTGTCAGGATTGCAAATCAATAAAAAAAACAGCGTTCTAACGTTATTTACGATTTGTGCGCGCGTAAAACGCGCGCAAGGACGCTTACGCACGGACATTTTTGAAATGCTCAAACTGACCTGAAACGTGTGCAGACTTGATCCTACGTGATTTTGAGCATTTTAAAATTTTGACGCGCGCGTACGCGTACGTCCTGACCTCTAGATGACCTGTGAGGACATGACCTGATGACCCGTCATGTGAAGTTTATGTGATGTAAATATAGTTGATTTTTGATGATCGATTATGAAGATATAATCGATCTTGTAAATTTACAAAATGGCGTCTTGATGACGTCATGATAACCTGATGACCTTGAATAAGATGCCACATCTTGACATTAACAAGTCTGATAAGTGACGAAAATTTGAAGAAAATTGAGAATGAACTTTTTGAGGAATCATGGTAACAAGAAAAGGGGCGAAAAATAAAAATAAATAAATAATAAATAAATAACTAGAGTTTAATTCGTCATGACGAATTAGGTGATCTGTCTTTCACTTTGTACGATCATGATTGTAATCAGGATGATCATAATAATGGGGAAATGCTAAACTGAAGATAGGAAGTCAAGAATGCCATGAATGGAGATGCTTCTTGAGGACAGGAATGTAGCAAAATGTGTGAAACGGTCATTGTAAAAAGATTACGGTGATGATGATAATGGTGATGATGATGAAGATGATAATATAATCGTCGCATCAGTGTAAAAAGGGGATAGCGCTCATTGACACTATACATGGACGTTAAGCCCTTTTTCCACTGATGCGACGTAATGATGATGGTTATAATGATTATGATGATATAATGATGGTGATGATAATGATGATTATTGATGATGTGATATTCATGATGATTATGGTGTTGGTGATTTTGAAGATGATTGATGATATAATGATGATAATGATAATGATGATAATGATGGGGATAATGGTAAGGATCATGACTGCAATGACAGTGACCTTAACCATGCCAAATATGAACGAGAAATCACATTTCGTTATGAAGATACGACCATAAGTTGATTTGTAGAAAATGGCGTCTAGATGACGTCACAATAAGATAATTAAGATAATTGACTAAGCCAATTTTGAGAAATTGTGATATCTAATAGGACTAATGATATTGTAGGATAGCTTTAATACACGTCAGCACTTTGCAATAGACATAACATGCAAAATAAGGCATTTTATTACTTGGTTTGTGATTGTTTATGTTATAATAGTCGTAGAGGATGGTAAAATGACAAGTAAAAAGAAGCAAAAAAAAAAAAAAAAAAATCGGCCCCGGGGATCGAACCAGGTACCTTGACCATGGTAGTCATGTGCTTTACCGATAGACCAAAATATTTCCCATAGAGATAACACGTAAACGAAAAACGTGATTCTCAAATCCCATTTGGTACTGAAAAATTGGGCATGATCCCGACATCTGATCAAAAATTGGAGGGCTTACTAATAAAAGCTTATAGTCTCAGCTACAACATATTAAAATCTGGAAGGAAATAGACCAATAATAACTGAGATACTGCTCAGAGAACAATGTCATGTAGATTCATGATTCGAAAAAAAGTCATCTTCCATAGACATAACACGCAAATAGGAATATTCTGACATGGCATCTTTAATTGAAAATTTCAATATGATGAGGTCATGAAAATGAAAAACCGTGGAACTGGTCTTGTAGAGAATTGTCTCAGCTATAACATATCAAAATCTGGGCGAAAAACGACCAATAATTTCGAATCTAGATCCAAATTTGCATAAATGTGATAACGTCAAAACATGAAAAATGGAAATTTTGACTTCTGGCGCCATTTTGATGACGTCATAATGTTTATAAGGGTCAAATGATGCATGAAATGAAATTTATGATTTATACTCTACCTGATGATGAAAAAAAAATTGGGGGTCAACGGACTTTTTAAAGAGCTAGAGTGAATTTTGTAGAGGCATGTTTTTGCACGTTTTTACGTTATTTTCGCCATAGACGCGCGCACGGATTTTGAACTTTGACTCGCCCGTACGACCTTATTATTGATTGAAATTGATTCCAAGTTGATGGAAATGATGAAGAAAAGTATCAGGATTGCAAATCAATCGAAAAAACAGCGTTTTAACGTTATTTACGACTTACGCTTACGCATAACGCGCGCGCGGACGCGTACGCGCGGAAATTTTTGAAATGCTTAAAATGACCTGAAACGTACTCCAATTGAGACCTTTCTTGATTTTGAGCATTTTTAAATTTTGACGCGCGCGTACGTGCGCGTCATGATGCGTGCGCGGATTTTGATGACATTTTATGTTGACCCTTGACCTGAAGTTTATGTGTATTGAATATTTTTGATTTTTGATGATCAGTTATGTTGATATGATTGATAATGTGATTTTACAAAATGGCGCCTGGATGACGTCATGATAAACTGATGACCTTGAATGAGATGCCACATCTTAACATTAACATGTCTGATCAGTGACGAAAATTTGAAGAAAATTGAGAATGAACTTTTTGAGAAATCATGGTAACAAGAAAATGGGCGAAAAATAAAAATAAACTAGAATTTAATTCGTCATGAGGACGAATTAGGTGGTCTGTCCTTCAATTTGTACGATCATGATTGTAATCAGCATGATCATAATAATGGGGAAATACTAAACTGAAGATAGGATGTCAAGAATGCCATGAATGGAGGTCCATCTTGGGGACGGGAATGTAGCAAAATGTGTATCGGTCATTGTAAAATGATTATGGTGATTATGATGATTATAATGATATATGATGGCGATGATATAATAGCGATGATGATCATGACGGTGATGATAATAATGATGATGATACAGGATACTTGGCAGATTAACCCCTTAGCTCTAATACAGGACAGGAAATCACAATTTCCATAGGGTTGTACACAAAACTACTGCACACTACTTTCTAATAGACATAATACGGGAAAATAAGGCAGTTTATTACATGATTTGTGATTTTTTATGTTATACTAGTCGAAGAGGATGGTAAAATGACAGGAAAAAAGAAGCAAAAAAAAAAAAAAAAAAAAAATCGGCCCCGGGGATCGAACCAGGTACCTTGACCAAGGTAGTCATGTGCTTTACCGATATACCAGAATATTTCCCATAGAGATAACACGTAAACGAAAACGGGATTCTCAAATCACATTTTGTACTGAAAAATTGGGCATGATCCCGACATCTGATCAAAAATTGGAGACCACAATTGTAAAAGCTTATAGTCTCAGCTACAACATATTAAAATCTGGAAGAAAATAGACCAAAAATAACCGAGATACTGCTCAGAGAACGATGTCATGTAGATTCATGATTCGAAAAAAAGTCATCTTCCATAGACATAACACGCAAATAGGGAAAATTCTGACATGGCGTCTTTAATTGAAAATTTCACTGTGATGACGTCATCAAAATGAAAAATGGTGCCAACTAATTTTGTAGGAAATTGCCTCAGCTATGACATATCAAAATCTGGCGAAAAAAGACCAATAATTACGAATCTAGAGCCAAATTTGCATAAATGTGATGACGTCAAAACATGAAAAATAGAAATTTGGATTTCTGGTGCCATTTTGATGACGTCATAATGTTTATAAGGGTCAAATGATACATGAAATCATATCTATGATTCATACTCTACCTGATGATGAAAAAAAATTGGGGGATTTATGGACTATTTAAAGAGCTAGAGTTAATTTTGTAGAGGCATGTTTTTGCACGTTTTTACGTTATTTTCGCCATAGATGCGCGCACGGATTTTGAAATTTGACGCGCCCGTACGACTTTATTATTGATTGAAATTGATTCCAAGTTGATGGAAATGATGAAGAAAAGTGTCAGGATTGCAAATCAATCGAAAAAACAGCGTTTTAACGTTATCTACGACTTGCGCGCGCGTTGTACCCGCGCGCAGACGCTTACGCACGGACATTTTTGAAATGCTCAAAATGACCTGAAACGTGTGCAGACTTGATCCTACGTGATTTTGAGCATTTTTAAATTTTGACGCGCGCGTACGCGCACGTCCTGACCTCTAGATGACCTGTGAGGACATAACTTGATGACCCGTCATGTGAAGTTTACATGATGTGAATATAGTTGATTTTTGATGATCGATTATGAAGATATAATCGATCTTGTCAATTTACAAAATGGCGTCTTGATGACGTCACGATGACCTGATGACCTCCAAAAGCTTAATGGACCATGTCCATGATTGACCTCATACATGACATGAAACTCGATGATATTGACCTGGCTGATTTTGAGATTTGGTGGCCACAACATTTTGTAATAAAAATAAATAAATAAAGAAATAAAGAAGAAAAATCTTGACAAAATTAAAAGGTGATCTGTCGATACCGACAGACCACCTAACTAGAGTTTAATTCGTCATGAGGACGAATTAGGTGATCTGTCTTTCAATTTGTACGATCATGATTGTAATCAGGATGATCATAATAATGGGGAAATGCTAAATTGAAGATAGGAAGTCAAGAATGCCATGAATGAAGATGTTTCTTGAGGAGAGGAATGTAGCAAAATGTGTAACGGTCATTATAAAATGATTATGGTGATGATGATAATGGTGATTATGATGATTATAATGATATGATAATTTAAGATAATTGACTAAGCCAATTTTGAGAAATTGTGATATCAAACAGGACTATTTGATATTGCAGGATACTTGGGAGATAAACCCCGTAGCTCTAATACACGACAGGGAATCAAAATTTCCATAGGGTTGTACACAAGCTACTGCACACTAATTTCTAATAGACATAACATGCAAAATAAGGCATTTTATTTAATGGTTTGTGATTGTTTATGTTATAATAGTCGAAGAGGATGGTAAAATGAAAGGCAAAAAGAAGCAAAAAAAAAAAAAAAAAAATTATGGACCCAACGGGGATCGAACCTGGGTCACCGGAATGGGAGTCAAGTGCTTTGACCAATAGACCAAAACATTTCCCATAGAGATAACACGTACACGAAAAACGGGATTCTCAAATCACATTTTGTAGTTAAAAATTGGGCATGATGTGGACATCTGATCAAAAATTGGAGACAACACTTGTAAAAGCTTATAGTCTCAGCTACAACATATTAAAATCTGGAAGAAAATAGACCAGAAATAACTGAGATACTGCTCAGAGAACGATGTCATGTAGATTCATGATTAGAAAACAAATCATCTTCCATAGACATAACACGCAAATTGGGAAAATTCTGACATGGCGTCTTTAATTGAAAATTTCACTGTGATGACGTCACCAAAATGAAAAACCGTGGTGACTACATTCGTAGAGAATTGTCTCAGCTACAACATATCGAAATCCGGCGAAAATCGACCAACAATTACTGAGAAAGTCTTGCTTAAAGTTAAAATTTATAATGTCATTTTTGAAAAAATGAAATTTTAAGAACCGACGCCATTTTGATGTCGTTGTAATATATTTGAGCGTCAAATGACCCATGAAATCATATCTATGATTCATTCCCTACCCAAATATAAAAAAAAAATGGGGGTTTCAGGACTATTTAAAGAGCTACAGTTGATTATGTAGAGGCATGTTTTTGCACGTTTTTACGTTATTTTCGCCATAGACGCGCGCACGGATTTTGGACTTTGACGCGCCCGTACGACCTTATTATTGATCGAAATTGATTCCAAGTTGATGGAAATGATCAAGAAAAATGTCTGGAAGACAAACCATGCGAAAAAACGGCGTTTTTACGTTCTGTACGTGCTGTACGTGCGCATAACGCGCGCGCGGACGCGCACGGACGGAAAATTTTAAAATGCTTAAAATGTCCTGAACAATACTCTAATTTGATTAAAAGTGATTTTGAGCATTTTTAAATTTTGACGCGCGCGTACGTGCGCGTCATGATGTGCGCGCGGATTTTGATGACATTTTATGTTGACCCTCGACCTGAAGTTTATGTGTACCAAATATGGTTGACTTTGGATGACTTGTAATGAAGATATCAACGATAATGTCATTTTACAAAATGGCGTCTGGATGACGTCATGATGACCTGATGACCTTGAAAAAGATTTTGGAGCTTGACCTGATATGCCCTGATGACTGACGGAAATGTCATGAAACGTGACTGGAAAGTTTTTGAGATTTCGTTGCAACAAGAAAGTGGGAGAAAAATAAAAATAAATAAATAATAATAAAGAAAATTCTGACGAAATTAAGAGGTGATCTGTCGATACCGACAGATCACCTAATAAATAACTAGAGTTTAATTCGTCATGACGAATTAGGTGATCTGTCTTTCACTTTGTACGATCATGATTGTAATCAGGATGATCATAATAATGGGGAAATGCTAAACTGAAGATAGGAAGTCAAGAATGCCATGAATGGAGATGCTTCTTGAGGACAGGAATGTAGCAAAATGTGTGAAACGGTCATTGTAAAAAGATTACGGTGATGATAATGGTGATGATGATGAAGATGATAATATAATGATGATGGTTATAATGATTATGATGATATAATGATGGTGATGATAATGATGATTATTGATGATGTGATATTCATGATGATTATGGTGTTGGTGATTTTGAAGATGATTGATGATATAATGATGATAATGATAATGATGATAATGATGGGGATAATGGTAAGGATCATGACTGCAATGACAGTGACGTTAACCATGCCAAATATGAACGAGAAATCACATTTCGTTATGAAGATACGACCATAAGTTGATTTGTAGAAAATGGCGTCTAGATGACGTCACAATAAGATAATTAAGATAATTGACTAAGCCAATTTTGAGAAATTGTGATATCTAATAGGACTAATGATATTGTAGGATAGCTTTAATACACGTCAGTGAAACAGATTTTCCATAGGGATATACATAAACCACTGCACAGCACTTTGCAATAGACATAACATGCAAAATAAGGCATTTTATTACTTGGTTTGTGATTGTTTATGTTATAATAGTCGTAGAGGATGGTAAAATGACAAGTAAAAAGAAGCAAAAAAAAAAAAAAAAAAAAATCGGCCCCGGGGATCGAACCAGGTACCTTGACCATGGTAGTCATGTGCTTTACCGATAGACCAAAATATTTCCCATAGAGATAACACGTAAACGAAAAACGTGATTCTCAAATCCCATTTGGTACTGAAAAATTGGGCATGATCCCGACATCTGATCAAAAATTGGAGGGCTTACTAATAAAAGCTTATAGTCTCAGCTACAACATATTAAAATCTGGAAGGAAATAGACCAAAAATAACTGAGATACTGCTCAGAGAACGATGTCATGTAGATTCATGATTCGAAAACAAATCATCTTCCATAGACATAACACGCAAATAGGGAAAAATTTGACATGTCGTCTTTAATTGAAGATTTCAGTGTGATGACGTCATCAAAATGAATAATGGTGGCAGGATGTCTCGTAGAGAATTGTTGCAGCTATAACATATCAAAATTTGGGAGAAAAACGACCAATAATTACGAATCTAGAGCCAAATTTGCATAAATGTGATGACGTCAAAACATGAAAAATGGAAATTTTGACTTCAGGCGCCATTTTGATGACGTCATAATGTATATAAGGATGAAATGATACATGAAATGAAATCTATGATTCATACCCTACCTGATGATGACAAAAAATTTGGGGGTCAACGGACTATCTAACGAGCTACAATGAATTTTGTAGAGGCATGTTTTTGCACGTTTTTACGTTATTTTCGCCATAGACGCGCGCACGGATTTCGAACTTTAACGCGCCCGTACGATCTTATTATTGATTGAAATTGATTCCAAATTGATGGAAATGATGAAGAAAGGTGTCAGGATTGCAAATCAATAAAAAAAACAGCGTTCTAACGTTATTTACGATTTGTGCGCGCGTAAAACGCGCGCGCGGACGCTTACGCACGGACATTTTTGAAATGCTCAAAATGACCTGAAACGTGTGCAGACTTGATCCTACGTGATTTTGAGCATTTTAAAATTTTGACGCGCGCGTACGCGTACGTCCTGACCTCTAGATGACCTGTGAGGACATGACCTGATGACCCGTCATGTGAAGTTTATGTGATGTAAATATAGTTGATTTTTGATGATCGATTATGAAGATATAATCGATCTTGTAAATTTACAAAATGGCGTCTTGATGACGTCATGATAAACTGATGACCTTGAATGAGATGCCACATCTTAACATTAACATGTCTGATCAGTGACGAAAATTTGAAGAAAATTGAGAATGAACTTTTTGAGAAATCATGGTAACAAGAAAATGGGCGAAAAATAAAAATAAACTAGAGTTTAATTCGTCATGACGAATTAGGTGATCTGTCTTTCACTTTGTACGATCATGATTGTAATCAGGATGATCATAATAATGGGGAAATGCTAAACTGAAGATAGGAAGTCAAGAATGCCATGAATGGAGATGCTTCTTGAGGACAGGAATGTAGCAAAATGTGTGAAACGGTCATTGTAAAAAGATTACGGTGATGATGATAATGGTGATGATGATGAAGATGATAATATAATGATGGTGATGATAATGATATTCATGATGATTATGGTGTTGGTGATTTTGAAGATGATTGATGATATAATGATGATAATGATAATGATGATAATGATGGGGATAATGGTAAGGATCATGACTGCAATGACAGTGACGTTAACCATGCCAAATATGAACGAGAAATCACATTTCGTTATGAAGATACGACCATAAGTTGATTTGTAGAAAATGGCGTCTAGATGACGTCACAATAAGATAATTAAGATAATTGACTAAGCCAATTTTGAGAAATTGTGATATCTAATAGGACTAATGATATTGTAGGATAGCTTTAATACACGTCAGTGAAACAGATTTTCCATAGGGATATACATAAACCACTGCACAGCACTTTGCAATAGACATAACATGCAAAATAAGGCATTTTATTACTTGGTTTGTGATTGTTTATGTTATAATAGTCGTAGAGGATGGTAAAATGACAAGTAAAAAGAAGCAAAAAAAAAAAAAAAAAAAATCGGCCCCGGGATCGAACCAGGTACCTTGACCATGGTAGTCATGTGCTTTACCGATAGACCAAAATATTTCCCATAGAGATAACACGTAAACGAAAAACGTGATTCTCAAATCCCATTTGGTACTGAAAAATTGGCATGATCCCGACATCTGATCAAAAATTGGAGGCTTACTAATAAAAGCTTATAGTCTCAGCTACAACATATTAAAATCTGGAAGGAAATAGACCAAAAATAACTGAGATACTGCTCAGAGAACGATGTCATGTAGATTCATGATTCGAAAAAAAATCATCTTCCATAGACATAACACGCAAATAGGGAAAAATTTGACATGTCGTCTTTAATTGAAGATTTCAGTGTGATGACGTCATCAAAATGAATAATGGTGGCAAGATGTCTCGTAGAGAATTGTTGCAGCTATAACATATCAAAATTTGGGAGAAAAACGACCAATAATTACGAATCTAGAGCCAAATTTGCATAAATGTGATGACGTCAAAACATGAAAAATGGAAATTTTGACTTCTGGTGCCATTTTGATGACGTCATAATGTTTATATGGATGAAATGATACATGAAATGAAATCTATGATTCATACCCTACCTGATGATGACAAAAAATTTTGGGGTCAACGGACTATCTAACGAGCTACAATGAATTTTGTAGAGGCATGTTTTTGCACGTTTTTACGTTATTTTCGCCATAGACGCGCGCACGGATTTCGAACTTTGACGCGCCCGTACGACCTTATTATTGATTGAAATTGATTCAAATTGATGGAAATGATGAAGAAAAGTGTCAGGATTGCAAATCAATAAAAAAAACAGCGTTCTAACGTTATTTACGATTTGTGCGCGCGTAAAACGCGCGCGCGGACGCTTACGCACGGACATTTTTGAAATGCTCAAACTGACCTGAAACGTGTGCAGACTTGATCCTACGTGATTTTGAGCATTTTAAAATTTTGACGCGCGCGTACGCGTACGTCCTGACCTCTAGATGACCTGTGAGGACATGACCTGATGACCCGTCATGTGAAGTTTATGTGATGTAAATATAGTTGATTTTTGATGATCGATTATGAAGATATAATCGATCTTGTAAATTTACAAAATGGCGTCTTGATGACGTCATGATAACCTGATGACCTTGAATGAGATGCCACATCTTGACATTGACCAGTCTGATAAGTGACGAAAATTTGAAGAAAATTGAGAATGAACTTTTTGAGAATCATGGTAACAAGAAAATGGGCGAAAAATAAAAATAAATAAATAATAATAATAATAACTAGAGTTTAATTCGTCATGACGAATTAGGTGATCTGTCTTTCACTTTGTACGATCATGATTGTAATCAGGATGATCATAATAATGGGGAAATGCTAAACTGAAGATAGGAAGTCAAGAATGCCATGAATGGAGATGCTTCTTGAGGACAGGAATGTAGCAAAATGTGTGAAACGGTCATTGTAAAAAGATTACGGTGATGATGATAATGGTGATGATGATGAAGATGATAATATAATGATGGTGATGATAATGATATTCATGATGATTATGGTGTTGGTGATTAAAAAAAAATATTTCCCATAGAGATAACACGTAAACGAAAAACGTGATTCTCAAATCCCATTTGGTACTGAAAAATTGGGCATGATCCCGACATCTGATCAAAAATTGGAGGGCTTACTAATAAAAGCTTATAGTCTCAGCTACAACATATTAAAATCTGGAAGGAAATAGACCAAAAATAACTGAGATACTGCTCAGAGAACGATGTCATGTAGATTCATGATTCGAAAAAAAATCATCTTCCATAGACATAACACGCAAATAGGGAAAAATTTGACATGTCGTCTTTAATTGAAGATTTCAGTGTGATGACGTCATCAAAATGAATAATGGTGGCAAGATGTCTCGTAGAGAATTGTTGCAGCTATAACATATCAAAATTTGGGAGAAAAACGACCAATAATTACGAATCTAGAGCCAAATTTGCATAAATGTGATGACGTCAAAACATGAAAAATGGAAATTTTGACTTCTGGTGCCATTTTGATGACGTCATAATGTTTATATGGATGAAATGATACATGAAATGAAATCTATGATTCATACCCTACCTGATGATGACAAAAAATTTGGGGGTCAACGGACTATCTAACGAGCTACAATGAATTTTGTAGAGGCATGTTTTTGCACGTTTTTACGTTATTTTCGCCATAGACGCGCGCACGGATTTCGAACTTTGACGCGCCCGTACGACCTTATTATTGATTGAAATTGATTCAAATTGATGGAAATGATGAAGAAAAGTGTCAGGATTGCAAATCAATAAAAAAAACAGCGTTCTAACGTTATTTACGATTTGTGCGCGCGTAAAACGCGCGCGCGGACGCTTACGCACGGACATTTTTGAAATGCTCAAACTGACCTGAAACGTGTGCAGACTTGATCCTACGTGATTTTGAGCATTTTAAAATTTTGACGCGCGCGTACGCGTACGTCCTGACCTCTAGATGACCTGTGAGGACATGACCTGATGACCCGTCATGTGAAGTTTATGTGATGTAAATATAGTTGATTTTTGATGATCGATTATGAAGATATAAATCGATCTTGTAAATTTACAAAATGGCGTCTTGATGACGTCATGATAACCTGATGACCTTGAATGAGATGCCACATCTTGACATTGACCAGTCTGATAAGTGACGAAAATTTGAAGAAAATTGAGAATGAACTTTTTGAGAAATCATGGTAACAAGAAAATGGGCGAAAAATAAAATAAATAAATAATAATAATAATAATAAATAATAATAATAAATAAAGAAGAAAAATCTTGACGAAATTAAGAGGTGATCTGTCGATGTACGACAGATCACCTAATAAAGAAGAAAAATCTTGACGAAATTAAGAGGTGATCTGTCGATGTACGACAGATCACCTAATAAATAATAAATAATAATAATAAAGAAGAAAAATCTTGACGAAATTAAGAGGTGATCTGTCGATGTACGACAGATCACCTAATAATAATAAAGAAGAAAAATCTTGACGAAATTAAGAGGTGATCTGTCGATGTACGACAGATCACCTAATAACTAGAGTTTAATTCGTCATGACGAATTAGGTGATCTGTCTTTCACTTTGTACGATCATGATTGTAATCAGGATGATCATAATAATGGGGAAATGCTAAACTGAAGATAGGAAGTCAAGAATGCCATGAATGGAGATGCTTCTTGAGGACAGGAATGTAGCAAAATGTGTGAAACGGTCATTGTAAAAAGATTACGGTGATGATGATAATGGTGATGATGATGAAGATGATAATATAATGATGGTGATGATAATGATATTCATGATGATTATGGTGTTGGTGATTTTGAAGATGATTGATGATATAATGATGATAATGATAATGATGATAATGATGGGGATAATGGTAAGGATCATGACTGCAATGACAGTGACGTTAACCATGCCAAATATGAACGAGAAATCACATTTCGTTATGAAGATACGACCATAAGTTGATTTGTAGAAAATGGCGTCTAGATGACGTCACAATAAGATAATTAAGATAATTGACTAAGCCAATTTTGAGAAATTGTGATATCTAATAGGACTAATGATATTGTAGGATAGCTTTAATACACGTCAGTGAAACAGATTTTCCATAGGGATATACATAAACCACTGCACAGCACTTTGCAATAGACATAACATGCAAAATAAGGCATTTTATTACTTGGTTTGTGATTGTTTATGTTATAATAGTCGTAGAGGATGGTAAAATGACAAGTAAAAAGAAGCAAAAAAAAAAAAAAAAAAAATCGGCCCCGGGATCGAACCAGGTACCTTGACCATGGTAGTCATGTGCTTTACCGATAGACCAAAATATTTCCCATAGAGATAACACGTAAACGAAAAACGTGATTCTCAAATCCCATTTGGTACTGAAAAATTGGGCATGATCCCGACATCTGATCAAAAATTGGAGGGCTTACTAATAAAAGCTTATAGTCTCAGCTACAACATATTAAAATCTGGAAGGAAATAGACCAAAAATAACTGAGATACTGCTCAGAGAACGATGTCATGTAGATTCATGATTCGAAAAAAAATCATCTTCCATAGACATAACACGCAAATAGGGAAAAATTTGACATGTCGTCTTTAATTGAAGATTTCAGTGTGATGACGTCATCAAAATGAATAATGGTGGCAAGATGTCTCGTAGAGAATTGTTGCAGCTATAACATATCAAAATCTGGGAGAAAAACGACCAATAATTACGAATCTAGAGCCAAATTTGCATAAATGTGATGACGTCAAAACATGAAAAATGGAAATTTTGACTTCTGGCGCCATTTTGATGACGTCATAATGTTTATATGGATGAAATGATACATGAAATGAAATCTATGATTCATACCCTACCTGATGATGACAAAAAATTTGGGGGTCAACGGACTATCTAACGAGCTACAATGAATTTTGTAGAGGCATGTTTTTGCACGTTTTTACGTTATTTTCGCCATAGACGCGCGCACGGATTTCGAACTTTGACGCGCCCGTACGACCTTATTATTGATTGAAATTGATTCAAATTGATGGAAATGATGAAGAAAAGTGTCAGGATTGCAAATCAATAAAAAAAAACAGCGTTCTAACGTTATTTACGATTTGTGCGCGCGTAAAACGCGCGCGCGGACGCTTACGCACGGACATTTTTGAAATGCTCAAACTGACCTGAAACGTGTGCAGACTTGATCCTACGTGATTTTGAGCATTTTAAAATTTTGACGCGCGCGTACGCGTACGTCCTGACCTCTAGATGACCTGTGAGGACATGACCTGATGACCCGTCATGTGAAGTTTATGTGATGTAAATATAGTTGATTTTTGATGATCGATTATGAAGATATAATCGATCTTGTAAATTTACAAAATGGCGTCTTGATGACGTCATGATAACCTGATGACCTTGAATAAGATGCCACATCTTGACATTAACAAGTCTGATAAGTGACGAAAATTTGAAGAAAATTGAGAATGAACTTTTTGAGGAATCATGGTAACAAGAAAAGGGGCGAAAAATAAAAATAAATAAAGAATAAATAAATAATAAAGAAGAAAAATCTTGACGAAATTAAGAGGTGATCTGTCGATGTACGACAGATCACCTAATAATAATAATAAAGAAGAAAAATCTTGACGAAATTAAGAGGTGATCTGTCGATGTACGACAGATCACCTAATAAAGAAGAAAAATCTTGACGAAATTAAGAGGTGATCTGTCGATGTACGACAGATCACCTAATTATTTATGATAAAGAGTGTCGGTACATTTAATCAAATCTTAATTCAAGTCTATACAAAGAAAGTAACATGAGGGGGGGGAGTGGTTGTCACATGTCCGAAAAGTCTTCGACAAGCAACAGCAAAAAGAAAGAAAGAAAGAAAGAAATTGCTGGTGCCCTTTTGTAGCGAGCTCCAGCCATGGGGCGATTTTGTGTGTTGAGTATCCCCCTTGACCGGACCGTATTTTGGCTAGTTCGACAGTCCATCGTTATGTGTTCTTTATAAAGGCCGATTGATTGAAAAATAAAGTAAAAGAGAAAATGTAAATATGAACCCTTTACACTGCTGTCTATAAACTAGATGTATATTCTACGTACATTGAGGAGATATTACGAGATTCTTTGAGAAAACAAATCCGATAGAGCTGCCAAGCTTCATTTATTTTTTCATCCGAGGCCTTAAAAACACTGTTTCTATAAAATTATGCATTTTATTAATGATTTGGGTGCGTAGTAATCCAGGACCACACATTTTCGTCATTGTCTTTCATTTCCATTCCCCCCCCCCCCCCCTCCCCGAAAGTGCTGCCCTTGGCATGTGCCCCCTCTATCCGCTCCGTTTAATACACCACTGGACCGTGCGAGACAGAAGAAAGGTTGATGTAGCAAAATCGGATTATATGGATCTCGCTTTGAATTTTGAATTGTAACTTTCTATATCTCACTTATTCACACGATTCATCGTCAAGATCTCTTCATTGCGAAGCTGGTTTAAGCCATCGCTGTTTAATCTATTGAAAGTAGAGAGGAAATACAAAAGAGTTGGCTTTCAAAACAGAAGTAAGAAGAACTGGGAAGATGACTTACGAACAACGAAACTATTGATACACGATAATAATAAGGGGTAAATTCTGTAATCCTTTGAAAAGCCGAAAAGAAAATAAGCCTTTTAACCAGAAAGAACAGTACATGTATCTGTGTAGAGATTATGAAACAAGGACAAAGAGAGAGAGAGAAAATCAATAATCGTCTCTTGCTGGAGGTGACTTAATCCTTGTTCTTTGAAAGGGGCGAATTCTCTACCTCTTTAAAACATGGCGAAGAAGAAAAGAAATTAGCTATTAGACACCAGTAGATTGTACACATTTTTTTTGGAGTAAACTATAAAGCGGAGAGACTCGATGACTTTCAAGCTAAGACGCGCGTTATCTTCATCATGTTCATACTACCGGATACAGGATTTCCAGAAAGGGGGGCACACACTGAGGAACCCTCCGTTTGACGAAGCCAAACGGCCATCTGGGGGGTCTGGGGCATACTTTGTCAACACAATACGCCCCTTGCGCCCCCCCCCCCCCCCCCCCCCCCTCTGCTTATTCTCTTATTCGTTAAAGCCGAACAGACAAATAGTTAGCTTTCAAAATAGAATTAAGAAGAACAGTCGAAATTTGGATACAGGTGAAAGATTTAGAAGGAGAGAGAGAATTGTCTGGGTGTCAATTTTTACGAAAAGCAGTTGTCATTATTATTTATATTTTAAGCTCTAGTTAACTAGAGCGGCGCTAAGAAGCAGTTTATCTCTATCCCGCTTTTGAACATGACGATAAAAAGCGGCCAATTCTATAACTCTTTTTAACAGCCGAAATTAAAGAAAATTATTTTTTAAAACTAGAATGAAAAGGCCCTCGGTTGCGATAATGAAACAAGTATCTGATTTGTTTTAAGCTTGAGTTAACTATTGGGCGGGGAGAAACGATGAGTTTTAGCTAAGATGCAGTTTGTCTTCGTCAAGTTCATACCGCCAGTCAACATGATGATAATTAGCAGCCAAATCTCTTATTCGTTAAAAAAGCCGAACACACAAGACAGAGTTACCTTTCAAAATAGAATTAAGATGAACAGTCGAAATTATGATACAGGTGAAAGATTTAGAAGGAGAGAGATTGTTCGGGCGTTAATTTAAAAATTAACAGGTGAAAGATTTAGAAGGAGAGAGAGAATTGTCTGGGTGTCATTTTTTACAAAAAGCAGTTGTTCTTATTATTCATGTTTTTTTAAGCTCTAGTTAACTAGAGCGGCGCTTAGAAGCAGTTTATCTCTATCCCGCTTTTGAACATGACGATAAAAAGCGGCCAATTCTATAACTCTTTTTAACAGTCGAAAATAAAAGAAAATTATTTTTTAAAACTAGAATGAAAATGCCCTCGGTTGCGATAATGAAACAAGTATCTGATTTGTTTTAAGATTGAGTTAACTATTGGGCGGGAGAATCGATAACTTTCAAGCTAAGATGCAGTTTGTCTTCGTCATGTTCATACCGCCAGTCAACATGATGATAATTAGCGGCCAAATCTCTTATTCGTTTAAAAAGCCGAACAGACAAGAAAGAGTTACCTTTCAAAATAGAATTAAGATGAACGGTCGAAATTATGATACAGGTGAAAGATTTAGAAGGAGAGAGATTGTCTGGTGTCAATTTTTACAAAAAGCAGTTGTCATTATTATTCATTTTTTTAAGCTCTAGTTAACTAGAGCGGCGCTTAGAAGCAGTTTATCTCTATCCCGCTTTTGAACATGACGATAAAAAGCGGCCAATTCTATAACTCTTTTTGACAGACGAAAATGAAAGAAAATTATTTTGTAAAACTAGAATGAAAAGGCCCTCGGTTGCGATAGTGAATCAAGTATCTGATTTGTTTTAAGATTGAGTTAACTATAGAGTGGGGAGAAACGAACTTTCAAGCTAAGATGCAGACACGAAAGAGTTAGCTTTCAAAATAGAATTAAGAGGAACAGTCGAAATTATGATACAGGTGAAAGATTTAGAAGGAGAAAGAGAGAATTGTCTGGGTGTCAATTTTTACAAAAAGCAGTTGTCATTATTATTTTTTTTTAAAGCTCTAGTTAACTAGAGCGGCGCTAAGAAGCAGTTTATCTCTATCCCGCTTTTGAACATGACGATAAAAAGCGGCCAATTCCATAACTCTTTTTAACAGACGAAAATAAAAGAAAATTATTTTGTAAAGCTAGAATGAAAAGGCCCTCGGTTGCGATAGTGAAACAAGTATCTGATTTGTTTTAAGATTGAGTTAACTATAGAGTGGGGAGAAACGAACTTTCAAGCTAAGATGCAGACACGAAAGAGTTAGCTTTCAAAATAGAATTAAGAGGAACAGTCGAAATTATGATACAGGTGAAAGATTTAGAAGGAGAAAGAGAGAATTGTCTGGGTGTCAATTTTTACAAAAAGCAGTTGTCATTATTATTTTTTTTTAAAGCTCTAGTTAACTAGAGCGGCGCTAAGAAGCAGTTTATCTCTATCCCGCTTTTGAACATGACGATAAAAAGCGGCCAATTCCATAACTCTTTTTAACAGACGAAAATAAAAGAAAATTATTTTGTAAAGCTAGAATGAAAAGGCCCTCGGTTGCGATAGTGAAACAAGTATCTGATTTTTTTAAGCCTGAGTTAAATATAGAGCGGGGAGAAACGAACTTTCAAGCTAAGATGCAGTTTGTCTTCGTCATGTTCATACCGCCAGTCAACATGATGATAATTAGCGGCCAAATCTCTTATTCGTTAAAAAAAGCCGAACAGACAAGAAAGAGTTAGCTTTCAAAATAGAATTAAGAAGAACAGTCGAAATTATGATACAGGTGAAAGATTTAGAAGGAGAGAGATTGTTCGGGAGTTAATTTAAAAAAAATTAAAGCTCTATTAACTATAGAGCGGCGCTAAGAAGCAGTTTATCTTTATCCTGCTGTTGAACATGGGGAATTGATGATAAAAGAAATGAAGCTTTTTAACCATACAGAAAAGGACCTGTGTGGAGATTATGACACAAGCTCGTGATTGAGAAGCAGGGACCGCGGAACCGGGCTGGGGGCTGCAGCCCCCTCACTTTTTTCAGTAAACACGTGCAAACGTATGGCAGTGCAAAAATGTGGTTATACACGCAGCCCCCCCCCCCCCCCCCCTTAGCCCCTCCACTTTCCAAGACGTTCCGCGGCCCCTGAGAAGGACGATGGGAGAGAAGAAAAATCAATCGTCTCGCGAAGGCAGGATGTGACTTAATCCTTGTTCTTTGAAAGGGGCGAATTCTATACCTCTTTGATATGGCGAAAAGAAAAGAAAGACGCTTTTATAAACATTTTTTAAAGGTAGAACTAACTAGAGCAGGATACAATTTCTTTATTATGATTCTGTTTTATTCCATCGTTGTTTAATCTGGTAATAAGTAAAGAGCGAACCGAAAAGAGAGTTAGCATTCAAAAGAAAGAAATAAAACTGTGGAGATTATGAAACAGGCGCGTGATGTATAAGGAGAGAGAGAAAATCGTGAGTTAATTCTTCAGCTTAAGAAAGCGGCGATTTCTATTGCTCTTTCACAAGACGAAAAGTAAAAAAAGTAAGCTTCATACGCAGACATCAACGATCTCTGTCAATATTATTCTTGGTAAAGACTAGTCTAATCAGTAAATTTTCCAAAATTGAATGACTTTGCGACAATCGAATCCAAGCTATAAAAAGAAAGCAAATAACATTGAAAGAAATCAAGTTTACATGATTAATTTAGAAAAAGATATAATGATATAAAAACCTCTGAAAGTTTGAACCATAATCTAATAAATTTCCCCGCACAAAATGACAGAATTATAAACCTTTTGACTATAGCTAGGTTAATCAACCCTTTAAGAAAATCATACCGGCATAGGAAAGGCTCAACGAAAAAAGCATGAAGTTGATGCGGGAAGCTTTTTCAGTGCCGTGAAACTACTTGATTTGTTACCCTTTAAAGCGTTAGAATTCATGGCTTAAATTAATTAAAATTCATGTTTTCATGAAAAGAGATCCTAAAGAAACATAAGGACTAGTTTTTATTAGAATTAATAAACGGTTGCTAAGGGCTTTATAAAAATCTAGTTGACATTACAAACGAAAATGCCGCATGACTGCAAAACGGACGTCAAACTTTGGAAGCGTTTTTCCCGAAGAAATACTTTGCCACAGCCCTACTTTACTCAAGATTCAACACCGAAATTAAACACCGACGGCCGAGCTCGGTTCAGTAGACGATTATTAACAAAAAACAAACACCGGCAACCGGAACTACGTCAAAAAAATCAGAGGTCAACACCTAACACCGACTGATTTTTTTTCATTTCATAGTCGGTGTTAGATCACGATTTCGGGCAAAATAGACACTAACACCAAACACCAACACCGAGCGTGAAATCACCCACTGAAGCTTTTCGTCTTTTCTGCGCGAAAATGGCTATCCTGACCATGTTATCGAATGCCACGTTACTTTTATTTATTTATTTATTTAAAACGGTTTATTGATAAAAAGAAATCATTCGCGGCCAGACGGTCGAATTGCATATTCTTTTACAGAAATACATAATGGGTACATCATTCAACAAAATTGCATCAATAAATTATTTACAGATCACATAAATGCTTTGCTTATACTTAGCGTATCATGGTAAAGATGTATGTAGTATATAAGGCGTAGGGCTTCACAACATGCATCTCCATCATGACAAATAAAAGAATGTCAAATAGGCCTATAACAACATGTTGTAAAGAATTCTGCTTTATTGAAATTAAAACATTATCGATGTGTTTTATTTTTTGAAATATCGATCTCGATCAGCCGTCTGGTCTTAAAAATGAACTCCAAAATATGGGGAAAATGGGGAGAAAAGTGATTCGATAAGTCCGTTTGTTGTATTAAGAGGGATCGAGTAAAAGAGCGAGAGAGCGAGGTAATTTATTAAAGTTATTAAGAATTCCGGAACGATTACAAACTTTCGTGATTACGCCTGTCCCCGGATAAGGTTGTTGACTTTGATATGTACGTCGTTAACCTTCATAAGGATCTTTTTCATCACCATGTTTGGTGAGATGCCCTGTCCCATAGGAAACTGTAAGTAACATTAAAAATACATGTAGATTGATGTAGAAGATGGATGGCATAAAGGGAGGGAGAGGGTGGAGTGAGGTGGCAGAGAGACAAGGGGGACTGGGTGGCAGGGAAAGAAAGAGAGAGACTGTCAGGATGAAGGAGAAATTGACCCTGTCTCGGAGAAGTGGAAGTCGTGAATTCGTGAATGCTTTATAGGTCGATTCACATTTCACCCCCCCCCCCCCCTTGTCCCCCGCAATTTTGAGATAAAGATAACGGCTCGTAGAAAACAATTTTTTAGGCGGAGAGTTATAGTTATTTGGACGTAGTACTGCACCGTATGTAACAGGGGTGGGTACAGGGAGGGGAGTCCCCCCCCCCCCCCCCCCTTCCCGCGCGAAGCGCGAAAGCTCCTAAGTTTTAGCATATTTTTTTTTGGCGGAATATTAGTTCACCGCCCTGGCTGCTTTTCAGTTATTTGGGGCGCAATACTGCATTGTATGTAACAGGGCTGGGTACGGCTCGTAAAGCCGTAACGATTATAATGTTTCTTCACTCCCCTATTTTTCTTTCTCTCCTTTGCGTTTGCGCCCCCTTCAAGTGTTTCCTAGTGCACGTGCCCCCCCTCCCCCCCCCCCCTCCCCCCGACACACCACTGAGCGAAGAGACCGAGCAGGGGTGGGAGGGAGTATCCCTCTCCTACATCAGGGAATCTGTCTATAAAACTTGCATTTTAAAGCATACCAAAATGTTTTTAATGAAAACAATGCGAGTGAACTAATTTTCTTCAATATTTTCGTATTGAACTTATGGCATTTTTTTATTTCCTTTCTTCTAATCATTAAAGAATGTGTTTTTTCAAGATTAAACATCATGAGTTTAAATAATTATTAGTTTCAAGTTAATGCATCATAATTCTTATTTATGTTATCCAAATATATTGGGAGTGATAATACAGGCCATCCTCCCACCTCAAATATTTTGGGGGATATATACGTCCATCCCCCCGGGATCGACACCCACGGTACAAGGGTGGGCGCGAAAACTTTGACTTTTTTAGCAAATTTTGAGAGCCAGGATAATGGCTTGTAGTGCCTTTTTAGGCATTTTTTTCTCACTTCCCCCGCTGTTTCGCTCTCGCTTTTTTGTTTGTTTTAGTGGCTGAATAGGGAGGGGCATGGCCCCCGGTGCCCCCTATCTACACCAGTGATGATAGGGTTTCCCCGAAGGTATCAGAGGGTAGTGTTTTTATATAAAGTGTGTACAATAATTGTGTGTGGTTGTGGTGGTGGGGACTGCATCCACCCCAGTTCCTGTTCTGTGGCCCATGCGAACCATTTGTATCTGCAAGACATTGGAGAACTAGAAAGGCCGTCAAAGGCGGCGCTACAGAGTAGTTGCATTCTTTCCCTAAACGATTCTTTCCTGTCACTATATTTTATATTTTATATTTTTTATCTTTTTTATCGCAATAAAGACTTCTAGATTTGGCATAATCTAGTATTTAATACATGCATGTAAAATATTATGGTTACTTATTGTTATTATTATGTAATTTGGCACGATACTGGGTGTGAATATAATTATTTGTTTGTGTATTTTACCTTGATTATTGTGAAAAATGTTATTTTGAAAAAGGAAGTAATAAAATATTCTTAAAAACAAAAAAAGAACTCTCCGAACTGAAGTTTCTATAACCGATCATCACAAAAAAAATCTAATCCATTCTTTTCTTAATCGATTCTTTCCTGTCACTATCCGAAATGAAGTTGGGGTCAAAACTTCAAGGTCACACAGAATTTGCAGGGGTCAACCAATCATCACCAAAATCTAATCGATTCTTTCCTGTCACTATCCGAACATTCCATGAAAATTTGGTGCGAATCCGTTCACCCGTTCTGTTGTACACAAACAAACAAACAAACATACGGAGCCCTTTACATAACCCTGCCGATTTCATCGGCGTGGGTAATCACTAATAAAAGATGGTCATTTCCATTCACATGCGCTGTTGTAAAGAAACTCCATATGCACATGCAGACCTCGACCTCGATCCCTATACCGATATGCATCTTTTGAATCCAGACAAGGAGATAAACCCTTTTACAGCAGAAACTGGGGAACTTCCCTCTCTTTATACCCCAGTGAAATCCCCTATCTTATTTACACAATATACTAACTGAATGTTTGTTTGCAAAGTTTCAAATTGCAGAACCTAAAATTGTATCAATTTGTTGCAAAATAACATTCAGATTTATTTTTATCAAAGGCATTCACTATGTTGAAAATTTGTTATATGATATAAATGAAAAGTCTATTTTTCGGGGTATATGGGGTATTGATATCTGAAAAGTGTTATTTTCGTTTCTGGTACTTAAAGGGATAATTCAAATTTCACTGACTCAGCCCCCTCATTTTCTGTTTTTATTCATTGAATGTGGAGTGGAATAAGAAAATTGTTGTTGGACAGAAGATTTTCTTCCCTGAAATTGAACGCCGCAGTTACATCTATAGAAAATGTGAATGCCTTATTTCACCTTTGACTTGTAAATCTCTATTGTATAAGAAGATCAAGGGAAGCGAGCATTCGTGTGTTATATTATTGTTTCAATAGAGCCGGACACGCGTCCGTGATTTGACTCTTCGTCACAAACAATGCGGCATATGCAAATTTGACCTGGCTTTTGGATCCTTCCGTGGTTTATATAAAGCAGGATATCTTTTGACAAGCTTTTCACCATGGATAGCAACGTTTCTTCAAATCAACAATCAAGCGAGAACGAGGATTTCAACATGGAGTCAAGCTGCAGCGACGACTGGCACTTGGAGCTGAGCGAATCCATGGACTCCGATGGATGACGTCATGTCATTCGTTCTCATTGTAGTACATGCACAAGTCTATACCAATCCAAAATTATAACGTGAAAAGAATTATAATATGAACTGAATTATTAACTAGAGTTTAATTCGTCATGACGAATTAGGTGATCTGTCTTTCACTTTGTACGATCATGATTGTAATCAGGATGATCATAATAATGGGGAAATGCTAAACTGAAGATAGGAAGTCAAGAATGCCATGAATGGAGATGCTTCTTGAGGACAGGAATGTAGCAAAATGTGTGAAACGGTCATTGTAAAAAGATTACGGTGATGATGATAATGGTGATGATGATGAAGATGATAATATAATGATGGTGATGATAATGATATTCATGATGATTATGGTGTTGGTGATTTTGAAGATGATTGATGATATAATGATGATAATGATAATGATGATAATGATGGGGATAATGGTAAGGATCATGACTGCAATGACAGTGACGTTAACCATGCCAAATATGAACGAGAAATCACATTTCATTATGAAGATACGACCATAAGTTGATTTGTAGAAAATGGCGTCTAGATGACGTCACAATAAGATAATTAAGATAATTGACTAAGCCAATTTTGAGAAATTGTGATATCTAATAGGACTAATGATATTGTAGGATAGCTTTAATACACGTCAGTGAAACAGATTTTCCATAGGGATATACATAAACCACTGCACAGCACTTTGCAATAGACATAACATGCAAAATAAGGCATTTTATTACTTGGTTTGTGATTGTTTATGTTATAATAGTCGTAGAGGATGGTAAAATGACAAGTAAAAAGAAGCAAAAAAAAAAAAAAAAAAAAATCGGCCCCGGGGATCGAACCAGGTACCTTGACCATGGTAGTCATGTGCTTTACCGATAGACCAAAATATTTCCCATAGAGATAACACGTAAACGAAAAACGTGATTCTCAAATCCCATTTGGTACTGAAAAATTGGGCATGATCCCGACATCTGATCAAAAATTGGAGGGCTTACTAATAAAAGCTTATAGTCTCAGCTACAACATATTAAAATCTGGAAGGAAATAGACCAAAAATAACTGAGATACTGCTCAGAGAACGATGTCATGTAGATTCATGATTCGAAAAAAAATCATCTTCCATAGACATAACACGCAAATAGGGAAAAATTTGACATGTCGTCTTTAATTGAAGATTTCAGTGTGATGACGTCATCAAAATGAATAATGGTGGCAAGATGTCTCGTAGAGAATTGTTGCAGCTATAACATATCAAAATTTGGGAGAAAAACGACCAATAATTACGAATCTAGAGCCAAATTTGCATAAATGTGATGACGTCAAAACATGAAAAATGGAAATTTTGACTTCTGGTGCCATTTTGATGACGTCATAATGTTTATATGGATGAAATGATACATGAAATGAAATCTATGATTCATACCCTACCTGATGATGACAAAAAATTTGGGGGTCAACGGACTATCTAACGAGCTACAATGAATTTTGTAGAGGCATGTTTTTGCACGTTTTTACGTTATTTTCGCCATAGACGCGCGCACGGATTTCGAACTTTGACGCGCCCGTACGACCTTATTATTGATTGAAATTGATTCAAATTGATGGAAATGATGAAGAAAAGTGTCAGGATTGCAAATCAATAAAAAAAACAGCGTTCTAACGTTATTTACGATTTGTGCGCGCGTAAAACGCGCGCAAGGACGCTTACGCACGGACATTTTTGAAATGCTCAAACTGACCTGAAACGTGTGCAGACTTGATCCTACGTGATTTTGAGCATTTTAAAATTTTGACGCGCGCGTACGCGTACGTCCTGACCTCTAGATGACCTGTGAGGACATGACCTGATGACCCGTCATGTGAAGTTTATGTGATGTAAATATAGTTGATTTTTGATGATCGATTATGAAGATATAATCGATCTTGTAAATTTACAAAATGGCGTCTTGATGACGTCATGATAACCTGATGACCTTGAATAAGATGCCACATCTTGACATTAACAAGTCTGATAAGTGACGAAAATTTGAAGAAAATTGAGAATGAACTTTTTGAGGAATCATGGTAACAAGAAAAGGGGCGAAAAATAAAAATAAATAAATAAATAAATAAATAACTAGAGTTTAATTCGTCATGACGAATTAGGTGATCTGTCTTTCACTTTGTACGATCATGATTGTAATCAGGATGATCATAATAATGGGGAAATGCTAAACTGAAGATAGGAAGTCAAGAATGCCATGAATGGAGATGCTTCTTGAGGACAGGAATGTAGCAAAATGTGTGAAACGGTCATTGTAAAAAGATTACGGTGATGATGATAATGGTGATGATGATGAAGATGATAATATAATCGTCGCATCAGTGTAAAAAGGGGATAGCGCTCATTGACACTATACATGGACGTTAAGCCCTTTTTCCACTGATGCGACGTAATGATGATGGTTATAATGATTATGATGATATAATGATGGTGATGATAATGATGATTATTGATGATGTGATATTCATGATGATTATGGTGTTGGTGATTTTGAAGATGATTGATGATATAATGATGATAATGATAATGATGATAATGATGGGGATAATGGTAAGGATCATGACTGCAATGACAGTGACCTTAACCATGCCAAATATGAACGAGAAATCACATTTCGTTATGAAGATACGACCATAAGTTGATTTGTAGAAAATGGCGTCTAGATGACGTCACAATAAGATAATTAAGATAATTGACTAAGCCAATTTTGAGAAATTGTGATATCTAATAGGACTAATGATATTGTAGGATAGCTTTAATACACGTCAGTGAAACAGATTTTCCAGAGGGATATACATAAACCACTGCACAGCACTTTGCAATAGACATAACATGCAAAATAAGGCATTTTATTACTTGGTTTGTGATTGTTTATGTTATAATAGTCGTAGAGGATGGTAAAATGACAAGTAAAAAGAAGCAAAAAAAAAAAAAAAAAAAAATCGGCCCCGGGGATCGAACCAGGTACCTTGACCATGGTAGTCATGTGCTTTACCGATAGACCAAAATATTTCCCATAGAGATAACACGTAAACGAAAAACGTGATACTCAAATCCCATTTGGTACTGAAAAATTGGGCATGATCCCGACATCTGATCAAAAATTGGAGGGCTTACTAATAAAAGCTTATAGTCTCAGCTACAACATATTAAAATCTGGAAGGAAATAGACCAATAATAACTGAGATACTGCTCAGAGAACAATGTCATGTAGATTCATGATTCGAAAAAAAGTCATCTTCCATAGACATAACACGCAAATAGGGAATATTCTGACATGGCATCTTTAATTGAAAATTTCAATATGATGAGGTCATGAAAATGAAAAACCGTGGAACTGGTCTTGTAGAGAATTGTCTCAGCTATAACATATCAAAATCTGGGCGAAAAACGACCAATAATTTCGAATCTAGATCCAAATTTGCATAAATGTGATAACGTCAAAACATGAAAAATGGAAATTTTGACTTCTGGCGCCATTTTGATGACGTCATAATGTTTATAAGGGTCAAATGATGCATGAAATGAAATTTATGATTTATACTCTACCTGATGATGAAAAAAAAATTGGGGGTCAACGGACTTTTTAAAGAGCTAGAGTGAATTTTGTAGAGGCATGTTTTTGCACGTTTTTACGTTATTTTCGCCATAGACGCGCGCACGGATTTTGAACTTTGACTCGCCCGTACGACCTTATTATTGATTGAAATTGATTCCAAGTTGATGGAAATGATGAAGAAAAGTATCAGGATTGCAAATCAATCGAAAAAACAGCGTTTTAACGTTATTTACGACTTACGCTTACGCATAACGCGCGCGCGGACGCGTACGCGCGGAAATTTTTGAAATGCTTAAAATGACCTGAAACGTACTCCAATTGAGACCTTTCTTGATTTTGAGCATTTTTAAATTTTGACGCGCGCGTACGTGCGCGTCATGATGCGTGCGCGGATTTTGATGACATTTTATGTTGACCCTTGACCTGAAGTTTATGTGTATTGAATATTTTTGATTTTTGATGATCAGTTATGTTGATATGATTGATAATGTGATTTTACAAAATGGCGCCTGGATGACGTCATGATAAACTGATGACCTTGAATGAGATGCCACATCTTAACATTAACATGTCTGATCAGTGACGAAAATTTGAAGAAAATTGAGAATGAACTTTTTGAGAAATCATGGTAACAAGAAAATGGGCGAAAAATAAAAATAAACTAGAGTTTAATTCGTCATGACGAATTAGGTGATCTGTCTTTCACTTTGTACGATCATGATTGTAATCAGGATGATCATAATAATGGGGAAATGCTAAACTGAAGATAGGAAGTCAAGAATGCCATGAATGGAGATGCTTCTTGAGGACAGGAATGTAGCAAAATGTGTGAAACGGTCATTGTAAAAAGATTACGGTGATGATGATAATGGTGATGATGATGAAGATGATAATATAATGATGGTGATGATAATGATATTCATGATGATTATGGTGTTGGTGATTTTGAAGATGATTGATGATATAATGATGATAATGATAATGATGATAATGATGGGGATAATGGTAAGGATCATGACTGCAATGACAGTGACGTTAACCATGCCAAATATGAACGAGAAATCACATTTCGTTATGAAGATACGACCATAAGTTGATTTGTAGAAAATGGCGTCTAGATGACGTCACAATAAGATAATTAAGATAATTGACTAAGCCAATTTTGAGAAATTGTGATATCTAATAGGACTAATGATATTGTAGGATAGCTTTAATACACGTCAGTGAAACAGATTTTCCATAGGGATATACATAAACCACTGCACAGCACTTTGCAATAGACATAATATGCAAAATAAGGCATTTTATTGCTTGGTTTGTGATTGTTTATGTTATAATAGTCGTAGAGGATGGTAAAATGACAAGTAAAAAGAAGCAAAAAAAAAAAAAAGAAAATCGGCCCCGGGGATCGAACCAGGTACCTTGACCATGGTAGTCATGTGCTTTACCGATAGACCAAAATATTTCCCATAGAGATAACACGTAAACGAAAAACGTGATTCTCAAATCCCATTTGGTACTGAAAAATTGGGCATGATCCCGACATCTGATCAAAAATTGGAGGGCTTACTAATAAAAGCTTATAGTCTCAGCTACAACATATTAAAATCTGGAAGGAAATAGACCAAAAATAACTGAGATACTGCTCAGAGAACGATGTCATGTAGATTCATGATTCGAAAAAAAATCATCTTCCATAGACATAACACGCAAATAGGGAAAAATTTGACATGTCGTCTTTAATTGAAGATTTCAGTGTGATGACGTCATCAAAATGAATAATGGTGGCAAGATGTCTCGTAGAGAATTGTTGCAGCTATAACATATCAAAATTTGGGAGAAAAACGACCAATAATTACGAATCTAGAGCCAAATTTGCATAAATGTGATGACGTCAAAACATGAAAAATGGAAATTTTGACTTCTGGTGCCATTTTGATGACGTCATAATGTTTATATGGATGAAATGATACATGAAATGAAATCTATGATTCATACCCTACCTGATGATGACAAAAAATTTGGGGGTCAACGGACTATCTAACGAGCTACAATGAATTTTGTAGAGGTATGTTTTTGCACGTTTTTACGTTATTTTCGCCATAGACGCGCGCACGGATTTCGAACTTTGACGCGCCCGTACGACCTTATTATTGATTGAAATTGATTCAAATTGATGGAAATGATGAAGAAAAGTGTCAGGATTGCAAATCAATAAAAAAAACAGCGTTCTAACGTTATTTACGATTTGTGCGCGCGTAAAACGCGCGCGCGGACGCTTACGCACGGACATTTTTGAAATGCTCAAACTGACCTGAAACGTGTGCAGACTTGATCCTACGTGATTTTGAGCATTTTAAAATTTTGACGCGCGCGTACGCGTACGTCCTGACCTCTAGATGACCTGTGAGGACATGACCTGATGACCCGTCATGTGAAGTTTATGTGATGTAAATATAGTTGATTTTTGATGATCGATTATGAAGATATAATCGATCTTGTAAATTTACAAAATGGCGTCTTGATGACGTCATGATAACCTGATGACCTTGAATGAGATGCCACATCTTGACATTGACCAGTCTGATAAGTGACGAAAATTTGAAGAAAATTGAGAATGAACTTTTTGAGAAATCATGGTAACAAGAAAATGGGCGAAAAATAAAAATAAATAAATAATAATAATAATAATAAATAATAATAATAAATAAAGAAGAAAAATCTTGACGAAATTAAGAGGTGATCTGTCGATGTACGACAGATCACCTAATAAATAACTAGAGTTTAATTCGTCATGACGAATTAGGTGATCTGTCTTTCACTTTGTACGATCATGATTGTAATCAGGATGATCATAATAATGGGGAAATGCTAAACTGAAGATAGGAAGTCAAGAATGCCATGAATGGAGATGCTTCTTGAGGACAGGAATGTAGCAAAATGTGTGAAACGGTCATTGTAAAAAGATTACGGTGATGATAATGGTGATGATGATGAAGATGATAATATAATGATGATGGTTATAATGATTATGATGATATAATGATGGTGATGATAATGATGATTATTGATGATGTGATATTCATGATGATTATGGTGTTGGTGATTTTGAAGATGATTGATGATATAATGATGATAATGATAATGATGATAATGATGGGGATAATGGTAATGATCATGACTGCAATGACAGTGACCTTAACCATGCCAAATATGAACGAGAAATCACATTTCGTTATGAAGATACGACCATAAGTTGATTTGTAGAAAATGGCGTCTAGATGACGTCACAATAAGATAATTAAGATAATTGACTAAGCCAATTTTGAGAAATTGTGATATCTAATAGGACTAATGATATTGTAGGATAGCTTTAATACACGTCAGTGAAACAGATTTTCCAGAGGGATATACATAAACCACTGCACAGCACTTTGCAATAGACATAACATGCAAAATAAGGCATTTTATTACTTGGTTTGTGATTGTTTATGTTATAATAGTCGTAGAGGATGGTAAAATGACAAGTAAAAAGAAGCAAAAAAAAAAAAAAAAAAAATCGGCCCCGGGGATCGAACCAGGTACCTTGACCATGGTAGTCATGTGCTTTACCGATAGACCAAAATATTTCCCATAGAGATAACACGTAAACGAAAAACGTGATTCTCAAATCCCATTTGGTACTGAAAAATTGGGCATGATCCCGACATCTGATCAAAAATTGAAGGGCTTACTAATAAAAGCTTATAGTCTCAGCTACAACATATTAAAATCTGGAAGGAAATAGACCAATAATAACTGAGATACTGCTCAGAGAACAATGTCATGTAGATTCATGATTCGAAAAAAAGTCATCTTCCATAGACATAACACGCAAATAGGGAATATTCTGACATGGCATCTTTAATTGAAAATTTCAATATGATGAGGTCATGAAAATGAAAAACCGTGGAACTGGTCTTGTAGAGAATTGTCTCAGCTATAACATATCAAAATCTGGGCGAAAAACGACCAATAATTTCGAATCTAGATCCAAATTTGCATAAATGTGATAACGTCAAAACATGAAAAATGGAAATTTTGACTTCTGGCGCCATTTTGATGACGTCATAATGTTTATAAGGGTCAAATGATGCATGAAATGAAATTTATGATTTATACTCTACCTGATGATGAAAAAAAATTGGGGGTCAACGGACTTTTTAAAGAGCTAGAGTGAATTTTGTAGAGGCATGTTTTTGCACGTTTTTACGTTATTTTCGCCATAGACGCGCGCACGGATTTTGAACTTTGACTCGCCCGTACGACCTTATTATTGATTGAAATTGATTCCAAGTTGATGGAAATGATGAAGAAAAGTATCAGGATTGCAAATCAATCGAAAAAACAGCGTTTTAACGTTATTTACGACTTACGCTTACGCATAACGCGCGCGCGGACGCGTACGCGCGGAAATTTTTGAAATGCTTAAAATGACCTGAAACGTACTCCAATTGAGACCTTTCTTGATTTTGAGCATTTTTAAATTTTGACGCGCGCGTACGTGCGCGTCATGATGCGTGCGCGGATTTTGATGACATTTTATGTTGACCCTTGACCTGAAGTTTATGTGTATTGAATATTTTTGATTTTTGATGATCAGTTATGTTGATATGATTGATAATGTGATTTTACAAAATGGCGCCTGGATGACGTCATGATAAACTGATGACCTTGAATGAGATGCCACATCTTAACATTAACATGTCTGATCAGTGACGAAAATTTGAAGAAAATTGAGAATGAACTTTTTGAGAAATCATGGTAACAAGAAAATGGGCGAAAAATAAAAATAAATAAATAACTAGAGTTTAATTCGTCATGAGGACGAATTAGGTGATCTGTCTTTCACTTTGTACGATCATGATTGTAATCAGGATGATCATAATAATGGGGAAATGCTAAACTGAAGATAGGAAGTCAAGAATGCCATGAATGGAGATGCTTCTTGAGGACAGGAATGTAGCAAAATGTGTGAAACGGTCATTGTAAAAAGATTACGGTGATGATGATAATGGTGATGATGATGAAGATGATAATATAATGATGGTGATGATAATGATATTCATGATGATTATGGTGTTGGTGATTTTGAAGATGATTGATGATATAATGATGATAATGATAATGATGATAATGATGGGGATAATGGTAAGGATCATGACTGCAATGACAGTGACGTTAACCATGCCAAATATGAACGAGAAATCACATTTCGTTATGAAGATACGACCATAAGTTGATTTGTAGAAAATGGCGTCTAGATGACGTCACAATAAGATAATTAAGATAATTGACTAAGCCAATTTTGAGAAATTGTGATATCTAATAGGACTAATGATATTGTAGGATAGCTTTAATACACGTCAGTGAAACAGATTTTCCATAGGGATATACATAAACCACTGCACAGCACTTTGCAATAGACATAACATGCAAAATAAGGCATTTTATTACTTGGTTTGTGATTGTTTATGTTATAATAGTCGTAGAGGATGGTAAAATGACAAGTAAAAAGAAGCAAAAAAAAAAAAAAAAAAAATCGGCCCCGGGGATCGAACCAGGTACCTTGACCATGGTAGTCATGTGCTTTACCGATAGACCAAAATATTTCCCATAGAGATAACACGTAAACGAAAAACGTGATTCTCAAATCCCATTTGGTACTGAAAAATTGGGCATGATCCCGACATCTGATCAAAAATTGGAGGGCTTACTAATAAAAGCTTATAGTCTCAGCTACAACATATTAAAATCTGGAAGGAAATAGACCAAAAATAACTGAGATACTGCTCAGAGAACGATGTCATGTAGATTCATGATTCGAAAACAAATCATCTTCCATAGACATAACACGCAAATAGGGAAAAATTTGACATGTCGTCTTTAATTGAAGATTTCAGTGTGATGACGTCATCAAAATGAATAATGGTGGCAGGATGTCTCGTAGAGAATTGTTGCAGCTATAACATATCAAAATTTGGGAGAAAAACGACCAATAATTACGAATCTAGAGCCAAATTTGCATAAATGTGATGACGTCAAAACATGAAAAATGGAAATTTTGACTTCAGGCGCCATTTTGATGACGTCATAATGTATATAAGGATGAAATGATACATGAAATGAAATCTATGATTCATACCCTACCTGATGATGACAAAAAATTTGGGGGTCAACGGACTATCTAACGAGCTACAATGAATTTTGTAGAGGCATGTTTTTGCACGTTTTTACGTTATTTTCGCCATAGACGCGCGCACGGATTTCGAACTTTAACGCGCCCGTACGATCTTATTATTGATTGAAATTGATTCCAAATTGATGGAAATGATGAAGAAAGGTGTCAGGATTGCAAATCAATAAAAAAAACAGCGTTCTAACTTTATTTACGATTTGTGCGCGCGTAAAACGCGCGCGCGGACGCTTACGCACGGACATTTTTGAAATGCTCAAAATGACCTGAAACGTGTGCAGACTTGATCCTACGTGATTTTGAGCATTTTAAAATTTTGACGCGCGCGTACGCGTACGTCCTGACCTCTAGATGACCTGTGAGGACATGACCTGATGACCCGTCATGTGAAGTTTATGTGATGTAAATATAGTTGATTTTTGATGATCGATTATGAAGATATAATCGATCTTGTAAATTTACAAAATGGCGTCTTGATGACGTCATGATAAACTGATGACCTTGAATGAGATGCCACATCTTAACATTAACATGTCTGATCAGTGACGAAAATTTGAAGAAAATTGAGAATGAACTTTTTGAGAAATCATGGTAACAAGAAAATGGGCGAAAAATAAAAATAAACTAGAGTTTAATTCGTCATGACGAATTAGGTGATCTGTCTTTGACTTTGTACGATCATGATTGTAATCAGGATGATCATAATAATGGGGAAATGCTAAACTGAAGATAGGAAGTCAAGAATGCCATGAATGGAGATGCTTCTTGAGGACAGGAATGTAGCAAAATGTGTGAAACGGTCATTGTAAAAAGATTACGGTGATGATGATAATGGTGATGATGATGAAGATGATAATATAATGATGGTGATGATAATGATATTCATGATGATTATGGTGTTGGTGATTTTGAAGATGATTGATGATATAATGATGATAATGATAATGATGATAATGATGGGGATAATGGTAAGGATCATGACTGCAATGACAGTGACGTTAACCATGCCAAATATGAACGAGAAATCACATTTCGTTATGAAGATACGACCATAAGTTGATTTGTAGAAAATGGCGTCTAGATGACGTCACAATAAGATAATTAAGATAATTGACTAAGCCAATTTTGAGAAATTGTGATATCTAATAGGACTAATGATATTGTAGGATAGCTTTAATACACGTCAGTGAAACAGATTTTCCATAGGGATATACATAAACCACTGCACAGCACTTTGCAATAGACATAACATGCAAAATAAGGCATTTTATTACTTGGTTTGTGATTGTTTATGTTATAATAGTCGTAGAGGATGGTAAAATGACAAGTAAAAAGAAGCAAAAAAAAAAAAAAAAAAAATCGGCCCCGGGGATCGAACCAGGTACCTTGACCATGGTAGTCATGTGCTTTACCGATAGACCAAAATATTTCCCATAGAGATAACACGTAAACGAAAAACGTGATTCTCAAATCCCATTTGGTACTGAAAAATTGGGCATGATCCCGACATCTGATCAAAAATTGGAGGGCTTACTAATAAAAGCTTATAGTCTCAGCTACAACATATTAAAATCTGGAAGGAAATAGACCAAAAATAACTGAGATACTGCTCAGAGAACGATGTCATGTAGATTCATGATTCGAAAAAAAATCATCTTCCATAGACATAACACGCAAATAGGGAAAAATTTGACATGTCGTCTTTAATTGAAGATTTCAGTGTGATGACGTCATCAAAATGAATAATGGTGGCAAGATGTCTCGTAGAGAATTGTTGCAGCTATAACATATCAAAATTTGGGAGAAAAACGACCAATAATTACGAATCTAGAGCCAAATTTGCATAAATGTGATGACGTCAAAACATGAAAAATGGAAATTTTGACTTCTGGTGCCATTTTGATGACGTCATAATGTTTATATGGATGAAATGATACATGAAATGAAATCTATGATTCATACCCTACCTGATGATGACAAAAAATTTGGGGGTCAACGGACTATCTAACGAGCTACAATGAATTTTGTAGAGGCATGTTTTTGCACGTTTTTACGTTATTTTCGCCATAGACGCGCGCACGGATTTCGAACTTTGACGCGCCCGTACGACCTTATTATTGATTGAAATTGATTCAAATTGATGGAAATGATGAAGAAAAGTGTCAGGATTGCAAATCAATAAAAAAAACAGCGTTCTAACGTTATTTACGATTTTCGCGCGCGTAAAACGCGCGCGCGGACGCTTACGCACGGACATTTTTGAAATGCTCAAACTGACCTGAAACGTGTGCAGACTTGATCCTACGTGATTTTGAGCATTTTAAAATTTTGACGCGCGCGTACGCGTACGTCCTGACCTCTAGATGACCTGTGAGGACATGACCTGATGACCCGTCATGTGAAGTTTATGTGATGTAAATATAGTTGATTTTTGATGATCGATTATGAAGATATAATCGATCTTGTAAATTTACAAAATGGCGTCTTGATGACGTCATGATAACCTGATGACCTTGAATGAGATGCCACATCTTGACATTGACCAGTCTGATAAGTGACGAAAATTTGAAGAAAATTGAGAATGAACTTTTTGAGGAATCATGGTAACAAGAAAATGGGCGAAAAATAAAAATAAATAAATAATAATAATAATAATAAAGAAGAAAAATCTTGACGAAATTAAGAGGTGATCTGTCGATGTACGACAGATCACCTAATAAATAATAAATAATAATAATAAAGAAGAAAAATCTTGACGAAATTAAGAGGTGATCTGTCGATGTACGACAGATCACCTAATAATAATAAAGAAGAAAAATCTTGACGAAATTAAGAGGTGATCTGTCGATGTACGACAGATCACCTAATAACTAGAGTTTAATTCGTCATGACGAATTAGGTGATCTGTCTTTCACTTTGTACGATCATGATTGTAATCAGGATGATCATAATAATGGGGAAATGCTAAACTGAAGATAGGAAGTCAAGAATGCCATGAATGGAGATGCTTCTTGAGGACAGGAATGTAGCAAAATGTGTGAAACGGTCATTGTAAAAAGATTACGGTGATGATGATAATGGTGATGATGATGAAGATGATAATATAATGATGGTGATGATAATGATATTCATGATGATTATGGTGTTGGTGATTTTGAAGATGATTGATGATATAATGATGATAATGATAATGATGATAATGATGGGGATAATGGTAAGGATCATGACTGCAATGACAGTGACGTTAACCATGCCAAATATGAACGAGAAATCACATTTCGTTATGAAGATACGACCATAAGTTGATTTGTAGAAAATGGCGTCTAGATGACGTCACAATAAGATAATTAAGATAATTGACTAAGCCAATTTTGAGAAATTGTGATATCTAATAGGACTAATGATATTGTAGGATAGCTTTAATACACGTCAGTGAAACAGATTTTCCATAGGGATATACATAAACCACTGCACAGCACTTTGCAATAGACATAACATGCAAAATAAGGCATTTTATTACTTGGTTTGTGATTGTTTATGTTATAATAGTCGTAGAGGATGGTAAAATGACAAGTAAAAAGAAGCAAAAAAAAAAAAAAAAAAAATCGGCCCCGGGGATCGAACCAGGTACCTTGACCATGGTAGTCATGTGCTTTACCGATAGACCAAAATATTTCCCATAGAGATAACACGTAAACGAAAAACGTGATTCTCAAATCCCATTTGGTACTGAAAAATTGGGCATGATCCCGACATCTGATCAAAAATTGGAGGGCTTACTAATAAAAGCTTATAGTCTCAGCTACAACATATTAAAATCTGGAAGGAAATAGACCAAAAATAACTGAGATACTGCTCAGAGAACGATGTCATGTAGATTCATGATTCGAAAAAAAATCATCTTCCATAGACATAACACGCAAATAGGGAAAAATTTGACATGTCGTCTTTAATTGAAGATTTCAGTGTGATGACGTCATCAAAATGAATAATGGTGGCAAGATGTCTCGTAGAGAATTGTTGCAGCTATAACATATCAAAATCTGGGAGAAAAACGACCAATAATTACGAATCTAGAGCCAAATTTGCATAAATGTGATGACGTCAAAACATGAAAAATGGAAATTTTGACTTCTGGCGCCATTTTGATGACGTCATAATGTTTATATGGATGAAATGATACATGAAATGAAATCTATGATTCATACCCTACCTGATGATGACAAAAAATTTGGGGGTCAACGGACTATCTAACGAGCTACAATGAATTTTGTAGAGGCATGTTTTTGCACGTTTTTACGTTATTTTCGCCATAGACGCGCGCACGGATTTCGAACTTTGACGCGCCCGTACGACCTTATTATTGATTGAAATTGATTCAAATTGATGGAAATGATGAAGAAAAGTGTCAGGATTGCAAATCAATAAAAAAAACAGCGCTCTAACGTTATTTACGATTTGTGCGCGCGTAAAACGCGCGCGCGGACGCTTACGCACGGACATTTTTGAAATGCTCAAACTGACCTGAAACGTGTGCAGACTTGATCCTACGTGATTTTGAGCATTTTAAAATTTTGACGCGCGCGTACGCGTACGTCCTGACCTCTAGATGACCTGTGAGGACATGACCTGATGACCCGTCATGTGAAGTTTATGTGATGTAAATATAGTTGATTTTTGATGATCGATTATGAAGATATAATCGATCTTGTAAATTTACAAAATGGCGTCTTGATGACGTCATGATAACCTGATGACCTTGAATAAGATGCCACATCTTGACATTAACAAGTCTGATAAGTGACGAAAATTTGAAGAAAATTGAGAATGAACTTTTTGAGGAATCATGGTAACAAGAAAAGGGGCGAAAAATAAAAATAAATAAAGAATAAATAAATAATAAAGAAGAAAAATCTTGACGAAATTAAGAGGTGATCTGTCGATGTACGACAGATCACCTAATAATAATAATAAAGAAGAAAAATCTTGACGAAATTAAGAGGTGATCTGTCGATGTACGACAGATCACCTAATAAAGAAGAAAAATCTTGACGAAATTAAGAGGTGATCTGTCGATGTACGACAGATCACCTAATTATTTATGATAAAGAGTGTCGGTACATTTAATCAAATCTTAATTCAAGTCTATACAAAGAAAGTAACATGAGGGGGGGGAGTGGTTGTCACATGTCCGAAAAGTCTTCGACAAGCAACAGCAAAAAGAAAGAAAGAAAGAAAGAAATTGCTGGTGCCCTTTTGTAGCGAGCTCCAGCCATGGGGCGATTTTGTGTGTTGAGTATCCCCCTTGACCGGACCGTATTTTGGCTAGTTCGACAGTCCATCGTTATGTGTTCTTTATAAAGGCCGATTGATTGAAAAATAAAGTAAAAGAGAAAATGTAAATATGAACCCTTTACACTGCTGTCTATAAACTAGATGTATATTCTACGTACATTGAGGAGATATTACGAGATTCTTTGAGAAAACAAATCCGATAGAGCTGCCAAGCTTCATTTATTTTTTCATCCGAGGCCTTAAAAACACTGTTTCTATAAAATTATGCATTTTATTAATGATTTGGGTGCGTAGTAATCCAGGACCACACATTTTCGTCATTGTCTTTCATTTCCATTCCCCCCCCCCCCCTCCCCGAAAGTGCTGCCCTTGGCATGTGCCCCCTCTATCCGCTCCGTTTAATACACCACTGGACCGTGCGAGACAGAAGAAAGGTTGATGTAGCAAAATCGGATTATATGGATCTCGCTTTGAATTTTGAATTGTAACTTTCTATATCTCACTTATTCACACGATTCATCGTCAAGATCTCTTCATTGCGAAGCTGGTTTAAGCCATCGCTGTTTAATCTATTGAAAGTAGAGAGGAAATACAAAAGAGTTGGCTTTCAAAACAGAAGTAAGAAGAACTGGGAAGATGACTTACGAACAACGAAACTATTGATACACGATAATAATAAGGGGTAAATTCTGTAATCCTTTGAAAAGCCGAAAAGAAAATAAGCCTTTTAACCAGAAAGAACAGTACATGTATCTGTGTAGAGATTATGAAACAAGGACAAAGAGAGAGAGAGAAAATCAATAATCGTCTCTTGCTGGAGGTGACTTAATCCTTGTTCTTTGAAAGGGGCGAATTCTCTACCTCTTTAAAACATGGCGAAGAAGAAAAGAAATTAGCTATTAGACACCAGTAGATTGTACACATTTTTTTTGGAGTAAACTATAAAGCGGAGAGACTCGATGACTTTCAAGCTAAGACGCGCGTTATCTTCATCATGTTCATACTACCTGTTAGCCAGGGGCGGATACAGGATTTCCAGAAAGGGGGGCACACACTGAGGAACCCTCCGTTTGACGAAGCCAAACGGCCATCTGGGGGGTCTGGGGCATACTTTGTCAACACAATACGCCCCTTGCGCCCCCCCCCCCCCTCTGCTTATTCTCTTATTCGTTAAAGCCGAACAGACAAATAGTTAGCTTTCAAAATAGAATTAAGAAGAACAGTCGAAATTTGGATACAGGTGAAAGATTTAGAAGGAGAGAGAGAATTGTCTGGGTGTCAATTTTTACGAAAAGCAGTTGTCATTATTATTTATATTTTAAGCTCTAGTTAACTAAAGCGGCGCTAAGAAGCAGTTTATCTCTATCCCGCTTTTGAACATGACGATAAAAAGCGGCCAATTCTATAACTCTTTTTAACAGCCGAAATTAAAGAAAATTATTTTTTAAAACTAGAATGAAAAGGCCCTCGGTTGCGATAATGAAACAAGTATCTGATTTGTTTTAAGCTTGAGTTAACTATTGGGCGGGGAGAAACGATGAGTTTTAGCTAAGATGCAGTTTGTCTTCGTCAAGTTCATACCGCCAGTCAACATGATGATAATTAGCAGCCAAATCTCTTATTCGTTAAAAAAGCCGAACACACAAGACAGAGTTACCTTTCAAAATAGAATTAAGATGAACAGTCGAAATTATGATACAGGTGAAAGATTTAGAAGGAGAGAGATTGTTCGGGCGTTAATTTAAAAATTAACAGGTGAAAGATTTAGAAGGAGAGAGAGAATTGTCTGGGTGTCATTTTTTACAAAAAGCAGTTGTTCTTATTATTCATTTTTTTTTTAAGCTCTAGTTAACTAGAGCGGCGCTTAGAAGCAGTTTATCTCTATCCCGCTTTTGAACATGACGATAAAAAGCGGCCAATTCTATAACTCTTTTTAACAGTCGAAAATAAAAGAAAATTATTTTTTAAAACTAGAATGAAAATGCCCTCGGTTGCGATAATGAAACAAGTATCTGATTTGTTTTAAGATTGAGTTAACTATTGGGCGGGGAGAATCGATAACTTTCAAGCTAAGATGCAGTTTGTCTTCGTCATGTTCATACCGCCAGTCAACATGATGATAATTAGCGGCCAAATCTCTTATTCGTTTAAAAAGCCGAACAGACAAGAAAGAGTTACCTTTCAAAATAGAATTAAGATGAACGGTCGAAATTATGATACAGGTGAAAGATTTAGAAGGAGAGAGATTGTCTGGTGTCAATTTTTACAAAAAGCAGTTGTCATTATTATTCATTTTTTAAGCTCTAGTTAACTAGAGCGGCGCTTAGAAGCAGTTTATCTCTATCCCGCTTTTGAACATGACGATAAAAAGCGGCCAATTCTATAACTCTTTTTGACAGACGAAAATGAAAGAAAATTATTTTGTAAAACTAGAATGAAAAGGCCCTCGGTTGCGATAGTGAATCAAGTATCTGATTTGTTTTAAGATTGAGTTAACTATAGAGTGGGGAGAAACGAACTTTCAAGCTAAGATGCAGACACGAAAGAGTTAGCTTTCAAAATAGAATTAAGAGGAACAGTCGAAATTATGATACAGGTGAAAGATTTAGAAGGAGAAAGAGAGAATTGTCTGGGTGTCAATTTTTACAAAAAGCAGTTGTCATTATTATTTTTTTTTTAAGCTCTAGTTAACTAGAACGGCGCTAAGAAGCAGTTTATCTCTATCCCGCTTTTGAACATGACGATAAAAAGCGGCCAATTCTATAACTCTTTTTAACAGACGAAAATAAAAGAAAATTATTTTGTAAAACTAGAATGAAAAGGCCCTCGGTTGCGATAGTGAAACAAGTATTTGATTTGTTTTAAGATTGAGTTAACTATAGAGTGGGGAGAAACGAACTTTCAAGCTAAGATGCAGACACGAAAGAGTTAGCTTTCTAAATAGAATTAAGAGGAACAGTCGAAATTATGATACAGGTGAAAGATTTAGAAGGAGAAAGAGAGAATTGTCTGGGTGTCAATTTTTACAAAAAGCAGTTGTCATTATTATTTTTTTTTTAAGCTCTAGTTAACTAGAGCGGCGCTAAGAAGCAGTTTATCTCTATCCCGCTTTTGAACATGACGATAAAAAGCGGCCAATTCCATAACTCTTTTTAACAGACGAAAATAAAAGAAAATTATTTTGTAAAGCTAGAATGAAAAGGCCCTCGGTTGCGATAGTGAAACAAGTATCTGATTTTTTTAAGCCTGAGTTAAATATAGAGCGGGGAGAAACGAACTTTCAAGCTAAGATGCAGTTTGTCTTCGTCATGTTCATACCGCCAGTCAACATGATGATAATTAGCGGCCAAATCTCTTATTCGTTAAAAAAAGCCGAACAGACAAGAAAGAGTTAGCTTTCAAAATAGAATTAAGAAGAACAGTCGAAATTATGATACAGGTGAAAGATTTAGAAGGAGAGAGATTGTTCGGGAGTTAATTTAAAAAAAATTAAAGCTCTATTAACTATAGAGCGGCGCTAAGAAGCAGTTTATCTTTATCCTGCTGTTGAACATGGGGAATTGATGATAAAAGAAATGAAGCTTTTTAACCATACAGAAAAGGACCTGTGTGGAGATTATGACACAAGCTCGTGATTGAGAAGCAGGGACCGCGGAACCGGGCTGGGGGCTGCAGCCCCCTCACTTTTTTCAGTAAACACGTGCAAACGTATGGCAGTGCAAAAATGTGGTTATACACGCAGCCCCCCCCCCCCCCCCCCCCTTAGCCCCTCCACTTTCCAAGACGTTCCGCGGCCCCTGAGAAGGACGATGGGAGAGAAGAAAAATCAATCGTCTCGCGAAGGCAGGATGTGACTTAATCCTTGTTCTTTGAAAGGGGCGAATTCTATACCTCTTTGATATGGCGAAAAGAAAAGAAAGACGCTTTTATAAACATTTTTTAAAGGTAGAACTAACTAGAGCAGGATACAATTTCTTTATTATGATTCTGTTTTATTCCATCGTTGTTTAATCTGGTAATAAGTAAAGAGCGAACCGAAAAGAGAGTTAGCATTCAAAAGAAAGAAATAAAACTGTGGAGATTATGAAACAGGCGCGTGATGTATAAGGAGAGAGAGAAAATCGTGTGTTAATTCTTCAGCTTAAGAAAGCGGCGATTTCTATTGCTCTTTCACAAGACGAAAAGTAAAAAAAGTAAGCTTCATACGCAGACATCAACGATCTCTGTCAATATTATTCTTGGTAAAGACTAGTCTAATCAGTAAATTTGCCAAAATTGAATGACTTTGCGACAATCGAATCCAAGCTATAAAAAGAAAGCAAATAACATTGAAAGAAATCAAGTTTACATGATTAATTTAGAAAAAGATATAATGATATAAAAACCTCTGAAAGTTTGAACCATAATCTAATAAATTTCCCCGCACAAAATGACAGAATTATAAACCTTTTGACTATAGCTAGGTTAATCAACCCTTTAAGAAAATCATACCGGCATAGGAAAGGCTCAACGAAAAAAGCATGAAGTTGATGCGGGAAGCTTTTTCAGTGCCGTGAAACTACTTGATTTGTTACCCTTTAAAGCGTTAGAATTCATGGCTTAAATTAATTAAAATTCATGTTTTCATGAAAAGAGATCCTAAAGAAACATAAGGACTAGTTTTTATTAGAATTAATAAACGGTTGCTAAGGGCTTTATAAAAATCTAGTTGACATTACAAACGAAAATGCTGCATGACTGCAAAACGGACGTCAAACTTTGGAAGCGTTTTTCCCGAAGAAATACTTTGCCACAGCCCTACTTTACTCAAGATTCAAAAGCTATTATCTCCACTAATACTCACTCTCTAGAGTTGAACTATATACCAAATTAAAGCTTATGAAACGGAGAATAATAATCAATAATAAAATGCAATTTCACAAAATGCGACTTCTGTCTCATTTTGACGTGACGGGTCACATTTATTTTGGGAAATGTGTTTTATTATTTTAGCGAGACTAATTCCACTTTTCTGATTCCTTCTGTATTTTCTATTTTTTTTCTCGATTTTCAAGCTGTTCAACTTTGTTGATGTATTTATAAAATATTATAAGATATTAATATCTATAACTTTAGCCGCCTCGTAATAAGAAAAGAACTACGGTAACCATTTTTACAGTATTCATGTGTTTGTTTGTTTTTCTTTATTATAATCATCTTTACAGAATCGTTTCGTGGGTATTCTGTCGTTATCTATTCTCATTTTTGCCACAGATTATAAGCTCTCAGCGGTCGGAAGACTTATGAAATCAGAGAGTTCAAAACGGACTAAATCAGTTCAATTTTCGCTAACGTCTAAAAAATATAAAATAGGGGAAAATGTTCAATAATAACCCCTCTGTTATGATTGGTACGCTGGTACAAGAGTATATCGTGTGTTGAGAGCCAGAAGGGCGTTAACTCGTATGTTCTAACACAGAGTTAACGCCCTTCTGGCTCTTAACACACGATATATACATGTATATATATATATATATATATATAAAAATAATGCGAAAGGAAATGAGAGAATAATGATTGCGTAGCTTAAATCAAAGTTCCCCAGAGCTGTCCTCCCTTTTTGAAATTTTTGCAAAGGCTGAAAAAACGTCTCCGCCGAGAATCGAACCCGGGTCGTTGGCTTAGAACGTCAATGCCTTAACCACTAGACCACGGAGACGGGTTAGTAGTTTCGGCGACACCAGATTCAATTGACCGACAGATTTGACAAATCTTCAACCTTATTAATTAATTCCTTTGTCGGGGCAGGTGAGTTTTGAACAATGACAAGCCGCATGCCTCAGCTGGATCCAAGCGAATGCTTTGAGATACATGTATACATTAGAATAATTATTAACAATTGTAAGGAAATAACATATACAACAGCTTTGGCAACTCTCGTGGAAATAAATACAATGCGAAAGGAAATGAGAGAATAATGATTGCGTAGCTCAAATCAAAGTTCCCCAGAGCTATCCTCCCTTTTTGAAATTTTTGCAAAGGCTGAAAAAATGTCTCCGCCGGGAATCGAACCCGGTCGTTGGCTTAGAACGCCAATGCCTTAACCACTAGACCACGGAGACGGGTTAGTAGTTTCGACGACACCAGATTCAATTGACCGACAGATTTGACAAATCTTCAACCTTATTAATTAATTCCTTTGTCAGGAGCAGGTGAGTTTTGAACAATGACAAGCCGCATGCCTCAGCTGGATCCAAGCGAATGCTATGAGATACATGTATACATTAGAATAATTATTAACAATTGTAAGGAAATAACATATACAACATATATATATATAAACGACTAACGGGTACATTAGGAGGACAGTTGTTGTTCTTTTTCTTTGTTCAACTGTCGACCTAATGTACCAACTGTCGACCTAATGTAGGGGTCGCTATTATGACGGAATAAACTGCATTGTTAGGTGTCGACTTAATGTACCCGTTAGTCAAATATCCATATATATATATATATTTAGATAAGTAATTGACTGGATATTGGCTGGAGATAAGGAGGGGAGTTGGGATCGTGGCATGCTTCATTGGTGATTGCCAGGAAAACAATGGGGCCAAGTCTTGTCCCTTGCGGAGCCCCTGAAGAAACTTCTAGCCAATCAGAGAAGGACGTTCGATACTTCACGTTCTGTTGCCGATTAGTGAGAAAGTCTGCTACCCATGCTACCCATGCAACATGCAACAGCACTCGGACGGGCGTTCATCTGGAGCAGTTTTATAATGGCTATGTTATGGTTTATCCTGTCGAACGCCTTACTAAAATCTGTTGTAACAATTGTGGTTATCATTTTAGGTTTTTCCGCGTTACTATGAATCATTTGAAGCAGATCAATCAAATAATGAGACATGGAAATACCCTTCATGTTGCTGAATTGTGCTGGGTCGATGGTGTTCTCCATATCGCTGAAAATCCATTTAGCGATGAATTTTTCAGCCACTTTGGCAAAATGATCTGTCAAAGAAACTGGTCTAAGGTCATTAATAGCTGGTTGGGATGTCTTGGGTATGGGGACAACATATGCTCTTTTCCAGCGCTCTGGTACGAGAGACTGACTGAACGAAGCGTTCAAAATGTTAGTTAGAGGGCAGCTTAGTTCATAGGCGAATTCTTTGACAAGTCTAGCCGAAATGCCATCCGGCCCGGGAGCTTTTCGTTGACTAATGGCTCTCAACTCACGGTACACTTCCCATGGCTGAACTCGGGGAAGCGGTCGATCAGCTGGTAGGTATGACGGCAGACTGGACGGGTCCAGTCTCGGAATGTCGTTTGCAATGTTCACGAAAAAGTTGTTAATCTTATTTGCAACTGCATCGAAGTCCGTAGGGGATGCCCCTTCTATGCAAAGAAGCGGGGATCTAGTCTGACCGGTTGTCATTGTCCTGATGTGCCGATACCAGGATGCTGGGTTGGCATTTTTCAGTTTTCTCACACGATTGTTGTAGAAGTCATGTTTGGCTCTTTGAATTTCGCGAATAATGCGATTCTTCAGGCGGCGCCACTCACTTTTCTCTCCCAAAGAAAAAGCCCTTTGACGTTTGTAGATCAACGATTTAATGGAGGGAGTCATCCAGGGTTTGTCCTGGTTGTGCAGCTTGACAGTGTGTATAGGAAAATATCTATCAATCATTGGTGATAATATAGAATAGAATGCATTGCATTTGTCGTTTGCATTTGCAGTTGAATGGACTGCTGTCCAGTCACAGTTGAGGATTTCCATCCCGAACTCCCGGATGTCACTATCTTTCATTGGTCTGGTTGTGCGTTTATGGAAAACGTTGCGGACTTAGACGATATTCCCCAACGGTAGCCATTTTACAGTGCAGTGATCACTTGCTCCCAAGGGAGACGACACGATCGGCGACTGGTAGTAATCGCTGATGTTGGTGATGATTTTGTCGAGCGTCTTTGTGCCCCTCGTGGGTTTATCCACGCACTCATGGGCGCAAATCCAAACAGGAATTCTATTCAAGCGGGGGGGGGGGGGGGGACACCCCATTGTTGCATCCAGGTGTGTCCCCCCCCCCCCCCCCCCCCCCCCCCACTTGAATAGAATTCCTGTTTGGATTTGCGCCCATGCACGCACTGAACGAATGTAGGTTCTGAGATAAGCGACGAAATGTCGAGATCATTCATGTCACCCATGACCATGAAGCCAACTTCTGGATGTGTTGAGGACATTGAGTCAATCACATGGTGAATGTGATCTATAAGCTTGTCAGCATTGGTACAGCTAGGAGGATAATACAGGATAGCTACAATAATGAAAGATATCGACCGGGGAAGCCTCTGTGGTTGAATTCGTATCCACATTATTTCTAAGTCATCAGGTATATCAATTTCTCGTATAGTTCTAGGACAGAGTGTCTCTCTTACATAAATAGCGACGCCTCCTCCTCGTCTGTTGCTTCTGGATCTAAGGAACACTTCATAATTGGGAATAGAGACATAATCACACGGCATATCATCTTTTAACCACGTTTCAGTTACTCCGGCAATGTCAGTATCAGCTTCAAGGACAAGTTCATGAAATTCATCAAACTTGTTGTTCATGGAACGTTACGCGGAAATTGAACAAACCGACAAAGACGCCGGTCTTTGGACCAACCATAATCCTGTCTATAACGAGGTATTCCATTAACCTGTTATTAATGAATGAACTACAATACTTGGAATCCAGTTTGCATACATTACTTGTTGCTATGTCTGACAAGCCTCTGGCAAGCTTTCAGGTTGTCAAGAACAACCTTTGTTTCAAAAGTATGCATAAAATTTGAATCACTTAGTAAACAGGTCTATTGTGTACAACACAGCAGATAATGCCAATTCACCTATCGCTCACCACTTAACAATCCAGAGTGCGCTGAACAATACTGTTCATCTTGGTTTAAAATTCTTAGCCAAGCGAGAAACTTTACACATCTGCGCATGCTCGAAACCACATACATTCAGCTCACCGACCCTATTCTGTGCCGACAGAAAGAGTTCGTGAGGACGTTCGTATTATTTTAGCTCCCGTTATTACAAAACCTGCTGGCAATAAGCCTAATTTCCCGTTATGTTCAGGCAGCCAATGAAAATCTGTTTGATATTTAGCGCGCTTTGTTCCTTTATTTTCCGGTTATATTGTTCGATTTCGGCTTTCAGTTCACTCTTGCGGTATACTCATCAGAGTGCAAGACGAAAAGCTTCAATATGTCTCTCTTCAACGCCGTTTTCCGATTCTGTAGTACCAAACATCTTTTTATAAAAGGAGGAAAGAGAAAGGATAATAAAAAAAGGAAAAGGGAAAGGAAAAGAAAACAAAAACAGAAAGAAAAGAAGGGAAGGAAAGGAAAACGGGGGAAAAGAAAAAGAAGAAAAAACTGGACAATTTTTTTGCTCGCTCGCTTCGCCTTCTTGCAAAAACACTGGATTATTAATATTCGGGCAAACGGTGTCACCCCCCCCCCCCCCCCCCGGGAACAAGTACGAGCTCAGCCTGTACTAAATAGATTATGAGTAATATTATTTTAATATACATGTATAGAATAAGTGGGTAACACTTATACGACGTACTGATGAATTGCATAGGGTCACGTAAGGACTAATGTTTGATTCACATATTTAATGTCGTCGTAGGGCTATACATTATATAACGATGTAATAACTAATTGAGATGTGTAATTTGCGATGTTCGTTATAAATGATTTGATATGTCTTACTCTATTCTTTGTAGGTTGTCCATTCACTGGCAGTCTTTTCCTTGTATTGGAGCAGAACGTCTGTTCCTTTTACGAAGATCTTAGTTGACATGTTTTTTTCCTTTCTGAGAGTGTAGGCTACTGCAGCGAGCTTCCCACGGCGAACTTTCATGCTTACTGGGCGGTAGATCGGTCCTCACAGAGACCCTGGAGCCGGGCCCGGGTTTCGCGCCACTACTGGTCACGTGACTAGTGGACGTGTTGGCGCTTCGTGATTGGTTCTCGTATGCTTGTAGGACACGTTGGCGGTCTTGCATGATGGCGAATTTGCGATAATGGGATCAGGTCCTGGGTCTCTGGCTGCGGCTCCACCGGGAGGTCTCCGTGGTAGTCGATGCGCGTTCGCAATTGTAATAGCTTCGGCCTCCTCCCTCGGTATACCAAGATCCACGAGCGTAGACACGCATAATTATTGTTAGTGGGGGGATGATCTATTCATCATCCCACCTCCCCTCCCACTAACAATAGAAAGCGTGTTCGTGTCTATGCCACTGCCAAGATCCACAAATACAGTCAGTAGTTTTTAGCATACGTTTTCTGTTTTGCTTTGGCTTACCCCGTAGAAAAGTAGATTTGATTTTCGTTGGTAGAGTTCCATCAAGATTAGTTTGTTTTCTAAAACTGCCATGTCAGATTTGTGTTCCTCTTTTAGTTTTGGGATCTGCACCTTTTCAATATCTAAGGCACGTTTACTGGTGTCGGATAGTGCAGACTCGATGTCAGAAATCTGACGGTGCACAAGAGATACATGTATATCTCCGCGAAGTCCGTCGATTTTCCCGCCCAGTACCTCAGATAGCTTCATGATGTCCGCTTTGATGTCGTTATAGGAGTGTTGAGGGAGGCATTCGGGTGGGCGCCCCTTTCCACGGTCGTAGATCGCGTGCTGCGTGTCAATGACATGATGTAAGATGTAGAAATACGTAGCGTTGTGGAGAGTTGATATGGGAGTTTTTGTGTTAATTTGCAGATGATAGAGTAGAATATCAACTTTGCTGCTAAAAATAACACATTTGCAGTTCAAATTGAGAGATGAGGAACATTGTACTGGGTGCTGGGTAAATAATTTTAGGCACCAACCGGAGCTGTCCAGAAACACGTCTTCACTCTGCGGCGTCTATGTATGCGGCGTCCGCGGATGATGTACAGGTCTCGCAGTAGTATTGGTATTCATTTCCGTATAGAAAGCATTAATGACAATAATATACGGTGGATTGCCCACATTCAGCTTAACCGACAAAGTAAAGCTGCTCATACCTGGGGTCCGGAACAATTAAATATTAAGCAAAAACAACCATATACAAACACATAGGCGTCGGAAGCGGGGGGGGGGGGGGGACGGGGGGGGGGGGACGTGTCCCCCCCCCCCCCCCTAAATTTTGGGTTGTTGGGGACGTCCCCCCTTTCCCTTAAAGAAATTATATATATATATATATATATATATATATATATATATATAATTTTTATACCATGATGTTTGCGAGATTAAGAAAATGCGCGCCCTCATTTGACCTCCCCAAGTGAGCGCGGTTGACTGTTATGATGTGCGCCTATGACTGTGTAAATGCTTCTTTGAAATTATGTATGAGAATATGCCGCATGCGCGCCCTCATCGAGTCTTCCCCCCGGTCTTCCCCATCCGGGGAGCGTTTCATCAAGCGTTTTGTCAGTGATTTTTACCGACAACTGTTATAAGCTACTGATATCCTTGCATCTGATTGGCTGAGAGCAAATTTGTCAGTGAAAATCACTGACAAATCGCTTGATGAAACGCTCCCCAGGTGAGCGCAAAGGACAGTGGATGATTGAGGCCTGTATGGGGTCTAGATTTAGCCTTAGTACCTGGATATGGGCCCGATCAGAGGTCATATTATATGCGCCATGAAGTAGGCTACCCTTGTAAACTGGAACGGTTTATTATTAAATTGTAACTTAACTCAAAGTCTTATTCTTAAGCAGGTGACGGCAAGAGTAACAGGTCTAGGAGTACTAGACTAAGATTAAGAATAACATAATTGTTGCCTCTACAATGTCAATGATACATAGTCATAGTGTATCTCGACACATGGGCTAATACTGTAAAGCGTAGTATTACCCATCGCCGCGCCGGCGCGCCGCCAATGGCTAAGAATAGATTATGAGTCAGAGTTTTGATCATTTTTCAGGCCCGTAATTAGGATTTTTGCGGGGGGGGGGGTTCAACATTGGAAAGTGGACCTTTCTGAGGGAGCGAAGCAACCGAGTAGAGGTGTCGGGTCAGGGGGTGTGCCCCTACAAGGATATGGGCATGAGCGTAGTCAGAATTTGACAGGGGGTGGGTCAAATGTGAAGCCCGAACATATACTACCACTGTGTTGGATTCCAAATACTGCGAGCGAGCAAAGCGAGCGAGAGAAAAATAAAAATGCTCTTTTAAATGGCAAAATTTTATTTCATTTAATGATTAGTCACCAATAAGTGAAATGTAAAGCTATATCTCCGGTCATCTAGCTGCCACATGCAGGAATCATTCATATTAATAAAGTTTTAGGAAGTGAAGCGAACGGGGGGGCACTTTGCTGTTGTTCTTTTATAGAAAATCAACCCTAATATCTGGGCGCCATGGCGATAGGGCAGTGACGTGCCGAAAATTGTAAAAAATTCACTGACTTTGCTGTTGCGCATTTCAATAAAGAAAGTGGACGGAACAAGTACTCGGGTGTCATGGCGATAGGGCAACGACGTGCCTGAATATTGCAATAACATCCTATGGAAATATTCATGGACCTCGCTTCCTGAAACTATCTCATTTCTAAGATTTGCGAGGGAGCGAAGCGAGCGAAGAAAAAGCACTTTAATTTGTTGCTCATTTCAATATAGAAAGTAAGGTAACCCTAATTTCTGGGCGCGGTGGCGTTAAGACGGTGACGTGCCCGAAAATTGTCATAACATTGAATATTCATGGCCATATTACAATAACATATACTATGGAAATATTCTCGCTGCCTGAAACTATCTCGTTTCAGAGTTTTGTGAATGAGCGAAGCGAACGACGAAAACGCACTTTACTATCTCCCAAATGTTTTCAAATCACCCCAAGTGTTATATTGGGGCATCTTGTTATTTGTGATTAGAGTTTCCAAGAAGTAGATGTTTTATAAAATACTCTCATGGCATTCCGGTTGAACAGGCTGTATTAGAGGACCATGAATGACTAGACCGGGTCCGCCAGGAGTACTCCATGCAATTTTTCATTTTAAATTAAACAGACACATTAAATACCCCTCTCTCTTTTCCATATCTCATTCATTTTCGTCAGATTTTATTCGAATTCGTCCGACCTGGCAATCCGTTGCAAAATTTTATCATCAAATCCATCTTTAGGAAGTCGATTTCAAGAAATTGTCATTCAAATTCGTCACATAGACAAGACCTTACAACAAGCGGGTGACCATTTGAATAACTATCTATACTCTTTCAGTCTTTGACAAAATCGATAGCAAAATGAACAATAAATTCCGAAAATGAATGGCCAAAGAATATTGTCTAGGCCTTATTATTAAGATGCAGGACAATAGCAAGTGTTCAAACTGAAGGAAACCCGGCTGGAAACGTTATTATCTCACATTATTTTCCACTTTCCTTCCTCTCTCCCCTTTCACGTGACCCCCTTGTGCGCCTCTCCCCTATCGAAGTCAGTTGGTATGGAAATGTTTTTAATACTTTAACCTAAAACTCACTATTCTAATGTCACTTTGGATAATTTTTATCGCCTAATGATTATTTTTGTTGTTGTTGTTGAAGCAGATTTCTGCTCGCCAGTTTGGGGGCGATACTACAAACGAATTTGAATAATTTTTTGAATGACGCTTTGAAAGAAAATCGATTGCAACATGGCATAATGTACAAAATTCGAAAATGAATGGTGAAAGACGACATTGATTAATTATAGATTTGCCAGATTAGGAAGTTACGGGACAAAATCAAAATAAAATGTATTAAATAGACGGAAAGACCGATATTTTATCACTTTATTTTTCCCTTTCCATCATCTCTCCCCTCGCTTCCTTTTTTTTTTAAGCGGACCTCTGCTCGCCAAATTGGGGGGGGGGGGTGGGGTGGTTCGTTCGAACCCCCCTGAACCCCCCCCCCCCCCCCCCCCCCCCCCCCCTAGTTACGGGCCTGTTTTTTGAAGTCTCTGGTAGGTTAATCGTGTAAGCCAAATTAGACAAGTGACCTAGAAAATCAAACCAGGACATGTGTACTGTTAGATCAGCTGATTACTATAGACTAGTCTAGTCTAAATATTTTCCTGGTCTCGGGGGGGGGGGGGGCGGGACATCCACAGTCAGGTATATATGTCTATATACAACATGCGATACATTTTCAATAGGTTTTGTAATGCGGATGCGGGGTACATTTCTGGGGGGGGGGGGGTCCGCCCAGAATGGCTTTCTTTCAAATCACAATCATGCACCCCTAGATTGCAGGAGAATTTCTCTTTTTGTTCAAATCGTCATAGAAGTAACAACTTTACGTATTCTTCGAATATTACACGGAACTCTCAAAGTTCTAACAATTTGAAAATATTGTTTTATCCAAAACAAAAACCAACAAACATGAAGAAAAAACAGGAAACTTTACTGATTGCTATTTTGGTCTGGGTCATACTGGGTGTAATGATTCGCGAGGGGATAATTTCGCGATTTTGATAATGTTGATATTACTATAAAACAGAAGTGGAAGTTTTAATTCGCGTGGGTTTGACTCGCGAAAATAAAACCATCGCAAAAATTTCAGCTCTTTAAGCAAAACCAAATATCACTGATAAATAATATCACAGAGTGGAGGCGGGAAGACCGCGGGAACATTGCAAGTTCGGAAAGTGTTTAGGCGGGGTGCACTTTTTCACCGCGTTTGATTCTCTTCATGAGCAGAATCAATATTTCATACAGCCCAAGTCCAACGAAAAATATATAGTGGGAGAATTAGGCCTTCTATACCTGACGACTTCCCCCACCCCCCAAAAAACAACAATACAAAACAAAAACGGGTCCTTTTGCAGGGTGGCGCCTCGTCCGAAATTCGGGGGCTAATATTTTAAATTGTCAATTTGGGGGCCTTATCGTCATAATGGGGAACAAAGAGATGCACATTTGGCCTTGCGTGCGTGCATTGGCCTGCAAAGGTAATAATGAAAAATACACCTATATTCGATGGTTACTGGTTAGTCCCCCCCCCCCCGATGGCATAGTGCAATGTGACTGTGTGATACATGTAAACCCAGTCCATTTTATTAAGCTCACCGTCTAACTTCTGATTTATTTCTCGGATTTATATCACAGTAAACTTAACTGTAATCTAGCTGACACGCCTCTGTCAAATTCAGACATATTACCAGCTAGGAGTGCAAGAAGATGTACTTGGAGTTCTTAATCATTCCATAAAGTAGAATAAAAGCACTTTGTTGTTTGTTTGCTATTTTACACTTCCGTCCTCAGAAATATGAGGAAACCTCATACATGTCAGTGCAGTTTCCAGACCTGTAGGGTCTAAAGACTTTGGAGTCAAATTGACAGTTATAATTTCACATTATATTTTGTTGGGAAAAATATTATCTTTAAAGACCTGTTATTTGATGTATTGATCGATTTCGTGTTGGTGGTTTGATATTTTTGCTTTCACTTTAAATACATCAATGTAAATATTATTTGTGAAATCTTACAAAATATTTGTTTCCCACTTAATATTTTGTTTCGATTTTCATACATTGTATTTCAGTCCCAGAACAGCGAATCTACTGCAGTGGCCTGTACACAACCTATACCTAAAATAATATTTGGTGCATCATTTAATTTTTACCCAACATATTATGACTTGTCGTAATGATTTTTGCATTATACGCTACCAAGTGCCTCAAGTATAAATTTGCATGGCACTTTTAGGCATTCAGAATGAGAGAAGATGGTCAGACGAGTAATAATGATTACTTCTCGTATAGGCTGCTTTCAGCAAAGTTGAGGTGCGCGATTTGTTTTTTTTTAAGTTATGCAAAGTTATGTGCCGCCAAACTCATCACATACATGCTCATGCTCGGCCTAAATTTCAACTTTTCAAGACTGAATAGGTAGCTGGAAGGGAGAAGCTATGCAGGAATTCATGTACACTAGCCACTATCAAGAGAGTAGGGGTGAATTCGCATTTTAATACATGTACCTAGCTGTTGATTCATCATGACATCACGTAAGTCTTGGTAGAGAACCAGACACATTGTCACTTATTCAATTAAGAGTTGTGTATGATGTATAAAGCTACAATCAAGTATAATCGCAATAAAACATTTCAACCGTCACTTTACATTGTTTACAATGATTTGTATCTTATTTTCGTTTCTTGTAGTGGTGGTGGCCCACGGTCATTATGCCCACGGTGGAAGCATTAATTTATAGAGAAAAATGAAATCTAGATGATTGCCTCAGAGTTTACGAAATCTACTATAGCGCTTAAGGGACCTTCGCTCCCGGAAGCCCCAACAAGGCCCTAGCAAATTGTCCCTCTTGAGTCTGGGCACGTTTACCCTTACAGGGGTACGCGCTCGCGATGCATGCTATACACATCATTACTATCACTTTATTTTCTGAAATTGTTACGTTTACCAGTGGTGGATCCAGGCGAAGGGAGATTCGCCCTTCCCCCTTCAGCCGGTAATGCGGCGTGCGCTATCGCACAATGGCTCGCACGATTTCAAGTCAACAACCAACTTTTGAATCCTGGATCCTCCAGTGTTTAGTGTTCACTGTTTACCCGTCTCGACGACCGATCCCCCTAACCTTTGATGCTTCTACATCCAATACTTACGTTTACTAGTGCAGCTGACCCCCCCCCCCCCCCCCCCCCCTTAAGCCCGTCACGCGACTTGCGTTGTCGCGCATACTGCGCCTGCGCGCCGCAATTTCGGCACCCCTTAAAAATCCTGGTTCCGGCAGAGCAAAGTGTTAAAATATTGTCTGGCGACCCCCCCTAAATTTTGGTGCTTCCGCCGCCAATGTACAAACATCTGAACGAAACAATAGATAAACTATCAATAGAAGACGTTACATTTTTTTTAAGGAACGGGGGGGGGGGGTCCATGCCCTACAGTTCTACAATCTTTGATTTGAATATATTAATACGGGGGGACGATTTGATATGAGGAGGAATTGTGTTGTAAGTCTCAATGAGACACCCCCCCCCCCCCCCCCCCCCCCCCTCGATGTATCCTAAATGGTCATCTCCATAATAAAACTATTTGAAGCTTAAACTTATTGACTCCTCTTCATTCTCTATCAACCCCTCTGTAACATTGTTATAATTTCGTTACAATATCACGGTTTCTATAATTCCAATAACATGTGCTTACTTTTATAATCGCTGAAATACGTATACGTACATGCAGAAGCGATGTGGTATGTTGTAGGAGCAATGCCGCATTGTGGAAGAGGTAGAGTACCCGCATTCTGGCAATGCTGAGGCATTTATTAAAGGGCTCTCAGGAAGAGAATTATTAATACTGATGAGGTCACCATGGGTAAATAAGCCATGATAATAATTATTATCATTATCATTAATTATTTTTATCCTCACCATTACCATCATTATCATTTTCATTATTATGATGTAAGCCATATCACAGTTCACCTGCAGTTTTGTATTACGTTGCAATTTGCTTTTAAATTTAACCTTTAAAAACATTTTAATTGATGCGAAACGTTTTTAATACTTCTTTAAAAACACGCACCCACCCCAAAAAAATAATAAAGAAAATAAAAATCGTCTTTCAAATACGTCGTTCACAGACCTTACCAACGAGAGATGTATTTGACAAGCGCAAGGCCCTCATCTCATTTTCAATTGCGACTCCTTCTGAGGTCCAACCAAAGATGATTACTCTCACTCTTGGAACGAATAGCGGCAATGAAAAGCTCTCTACGGTGTCCTTCCTGGCCTTGTGTGATGGTTTGTTGAATGGAATATTTATTACATTTGTTCGTCTTTAGGTTAATTAATGTAGGACTGTATAATGTTAGATGGTGCAAGATGTAGTGCACTCCTGACTATTGAGGTATTTAAAGGGAAATCCTACCTTAATAGCAAGTTCATTTGAAAGAAAGAGGAAAAATCAGAGAAGCAGATTGGTGAAAGTTTGAACGAAATCGGACAAGCAATAAGAAAGTTATGAATTTTTGAAAGTTGTAATCACTATACATATGGGAATTTCAAATTCGCCGAATAATTAATGTCACTGTGATGTAGCTGTGGACAATGCGCTCCAACACACAAAATGACTTAAATGTCACTTTTTAAAAAATATATTACTTAGTAGGATTTTTTCTTTCATGAGGAACTATAACAATATGCTATCCCCAATATATTTTGAGTACTGCCCCGAGGGTAAAAGCGCCTCGAAGAAAACTGCAAATTAATGATATTTTTGTGTACGACAAACGGGAGAGTTGTCCACAAAAATGTCACAATCGACTCTGCAAATTGCCAATTTGAGATTCGCATAGATATAGTGATCTCATTTTTCAAACATCCATAACTTTCTTAGTCATTGTCCGATTTCTTTGAAACTTTCACCTTCCTGTTTTGATTTTTCTGCTTTCACACAAATCATCTTATTACCAATGTTGGATTGCCCTTTAATTAATGTTCAGCAAATGTGCATTGACACAGTTCACTGAAGATCTGTGAGACGAAGTCCTCCAAGACCCACCTCCCCCGAAATCGAAAATGTCCGCCTCGTGAACTTCTGGTCTAAATTACCTTGGGTCTCGTGAACCTTCGAGATAGTTGTTAGATCAAGGTCAAGCATGAGAAGTATGTCAGATCTAATGGTAGAAGTCAGACGTTGTCCTAGGTGAGGCTTAAATTCTAAATTGCAGAGAGGAAGTTTGTAGAGACATAATACTAACCGGATACTGTATCTCCTGTTCTATTTATGTAACAGATAGCGTTTCAACAGAAGAGGGCAAGACACACGAACAAACCAACCCACTTCAGTAAGTACTCATCAAAAATAGGCACAAACAAAACGATTTTATGCATAAATATCTACTATACCCTTCAGCACATCAGCGAGAGGACCAATCGTAGCGCCATGCGTCAACGTAATTTGATAAGAGGTTTGCAAGGCGAACTTAACGTTTAACTCGAGTCGGTTAATATTTCTCAATAAAGAATCTTAATACATTATCTAGCATTTATGGATAATAAAGACGTAAATGATTCTGTTATGGCCCCCTTCAAGTATAGAAGTTTTTTCTAAACATGGTTTATTCCGATTATTGAAATATCTTTCCCTTTTGTTTTCCTTTCAGACCCGACGATAGAAAGCAAGTGGATGAAGATATCGTACAAAAGATGACAATTCCTTTGTACTACCATCTCGGGGTGGCACTCGGGTTATCTTACCGTACACTTGACGGCATCCAATATCAAGCTCGCAAAGCAGAAGGATCCGAAACAGATGACTCGAGTCCTACTGGCAGTCGATCTCAAAGAGCAGCCAACCTATTGATTCGACTCTGGAGAAGCATGTTTTCCTCGAACTCTGCAGTCAGTAATCATCTCAAAACGGTTTGGGCATCAGTCATAGATGATGAAACAACAGAAACGATAGAAATGAATACAGGTATAAGATGATAATGAGAATAAAATTGCGATTACGCCCATCCAATATATTGCAACGAATTGTTTTATAGTACTATTTGTCATTTTTTACAAGTTAAATAAGAAAAATCTTTAACTTTGATTTGTTTGGAATTCGTTCAGTTCTTTTAGGAATTATTGTTCTATTGTCAGTATCTACTAAAATATTGAACAACTTTATGCCAACGTGGAGAAGGTTTACGGTTCACCATGTGTTAGTCCTGATAAGGACTGTTGGGGTATTGAAATGAGGGTAGAGAATGATGAGAGAAGGGGAAAAAAAGAGAAATTGGTAGTCGAGAGAGAAACAAGGTATAAGAAATTATCTTTCGTGAGAGTGAAGTCCTTAGAAGGACTGTTAACCAGATGGGAAAGGTGGCTGGAAGAGAAGAGTAGGTGAGGTGACGAGTCTCGGCGGTGGAGAGTAGATCCGGTGAGAAGTCTCGGCGATGAAGTAGGAGAGATGAGGCGTCTCGACGTTCCGGGCAGGTTGACTGCCCGTCATCAGGAGTGAGTGAGCACTGTTGTTGTTGTTGTTGTTTTAAAATAGGCAAACTAGTCAATTTTGACTATTGTTGCCTTGCTAAATGGGTTTTTACAGACGTGTATCAATCAGATATGATTATTTACGTCTGGGACCTACCTTTAAGTTAACGTCACCATCCGAAAGTCGTGACTCAGTCTCGAACCTGGGTCCGCTGAATCAGTTTATAACTTCCACTGGTAGCTGGATTACAGGCGCACGCCACAACGCCCACCGCTGGCGGCGGCGGGGTATATTAAGTGCGTGGGTTGCGGACCTGGGGGAACAAAGGGTGATCGGCGGGTGGGCGGGCCTGTCGGGGCGGGAGGCTGACGGTGGAGGCGCTGTTGTGCGTAGTGGCGGGGAGAGGTCGGGGGGTGTCGTGGATAGCGATGTGAAGGTGATTACCCAAGTCGAAATGAAATAGGGTAAAAATAGGAAAAAAATAGGAAAAAATTACCAACGGAAATATATTTTTTCCTATTTTTTTCCTATTTTGTATAGCGTAGAGATAGCTACTTTTAATAGGATAAAAATAGGATTGAAACACATTTTTCCTATTTTTTTCCCTATTTTTCCCTATTTTTATTCCAAGAAAATAGGATAAAACCAGAAAGAAAATAGTCCTTCGAAATTATTCCGGAAATAGGAAAAAAACAAAAATAGGATGGAAATAGGATTAAATTAGGTGAAAACTAGGTAGAAAATAGGGGAAAACACGTTGAAGAAAATAGTGGGAGATGGAAAATAGGAAAAATATAGAAATAAAATAGTGGAAAACTAGGCAGAAAATAGGATAAAATTTGACTGAGAAATAGGATAAAATAGGAGGAAATAGGAATTGAATAATGGGAAACTACAGAAAAAATAGGACAAAAACAGGAATAAAATAGTGGAAAACTAAGCAGAAAATAGATTGAATCTAATTGAGAAAATGCAATGTAATAGGGAAAAACTAGGGAGAAAATAGGAAAAATCTACAAAACCAATAAGAAAATAATTAACTATAAGATTAATGTAAGAAGAAATGCTGTGGGTGTCTACAGGAACAATCACATGATATTATTGATTATTATTTTATTAATCCTATCTTGTAATCATATCCTATCCTATCCTAGCCTACATCCTATGTCCTATACCTAGCTACTAAGCAATTGTATCACATTCATTATATATAGGGACATAGTTGTAGTGCTATAAAAAAATGGTTACTGACTAGATTACACTTTTATTATTAAAATTGATTTACACTTTTATTAATGAAATATGAAAATGCCTTTTGAAATTGTGTACAACATTACAATAGTTAGTAAACGAAGAAGCTTGACTGGGGAGGAATTTTTAATTTGTAAACAAATCTTTCGGCATATTACTCCCAGTGTTAAAGAGTTCAAATCTTAATCCCAGAAGAGGATCTTGGGTATTTGATTCTAGTTCGTCGTGACTTTGAACCAGAATAGCCTGGTGGTTAAGTCGCTGCCCGGCAAGCAGTAGATGACAGGTTCGAATCCCGCTGGTTCCAATTTTTTCTGACTTGTGTTTTTCATTACAGATCGAGCATACGATCTTTAACACTGGGAGTAATATGCCGAAAGATTTGTTTACAAATTAAACATTACAATAGTTTAATGTAAGTAAAATTTCTATCAAAGTTCAAATCTTAATCCCAAATCTAAATGTATTTATCTATTTCCACTAGTTTTCATATTTTAGATTGTTATTCATGAATATTCATGATTGATTAGGACCTATAGAAACCAATAGTTGGGAAACTAGAATAAAACTAGTGCTGGAAAAGATAAAGTTTGGAAAATAGTATAAAACTAGTGCTGGAAAAGATAAAGTTTGGAAAATATGATAAAACTAGTGTTAGCAAAAGTACAGAAGTCAGGAAACTAGAATAAAACTATAGTGCTGGAAAAATAAAGTTTGGAAAATAGGATAAAACTAGTGCTGGATCATGGGGAAAGATAAAAGTTTGGAAAATAGTACAAAACTAGTTTTAGAATAATGAGAAAACTAGGATGAAACTAGAGCTAGTCTGAAAAATAGGATAAAAATATTTTTTTGACAAAAATGAAAAGTGCAAAAACTAGGGAAAAATAGTCCGGAGAGAAATGAGGTCTAAAAAATAGGAAAAAATCAGAAAATAGCCTCAAAATAGGCCTATTTCTATTATATTTTCCATGGGAAATAGGATAAAAATAGGCCTATTTTCCTGAAATACGAATAAAATAGGTGAAAAATAAAAAAATAGCCTAAAATTACTTCCATTTTCTTCCTATTTCCGAGGGAAATACAATAAAAATAGGCCTATTTTCCTTAGAATAGGAAGAAAATAGGTGAAAAATTAAAAAAATAGCCTAAAATTACTTCTATTTTCTTCCTACTTCCGAGGGAAATACAATAAAAATAGGCCTATTTTCCTTAGAATAGGAATTAAATAGGGAAAAAATAAAAAAATAGCCAAAAAATAGATCTAATTTTTTCATATTTTCCAAAGAAAATAGGAAAAAAATAGGCCTATTTTCGTTTAAATAGGAATAAAATGGGGAAAAAATAGGGAAAAATATATTTTCACACTTCCGAAAACTACTGGGGTAGCGGCGGGAGTGACTGTTGCGTGGGCGGAGATTATACCGTGAGGTTTGGGTAGGTGGCGACTTGGTTGGTGAATTGGTCGAGCTGGAGTTAAGTGATGTGGTGGGATGGGATGAATTTTGAGTGCTGGTATTGATTGGGTGGTGGGGTGTATCGTCGTAGGATTGGGTGCCATATATTATATATATTATTATTATATATTATCTTGGGGTACGGTGTCGTGTCGATGGATCTCGATAGCTTCCCGGATTCGTCTTGAGTGCCGGTGTGGTATGTTGGTTACGAGATGGCTCCTATCCCAGTTGATGCAGTGGTTCTCTTGTTGTGCGTGTTTAACGATGGCCGATTTGTCCCAGTCACTAAGTCGATGGTAGGTCTTGTGTTCCTTAAAGGTTGACTAAATTAGAGAGAAAATTGGTGCTCTTTCCATGTAGTTTTGCCTTCTAATCACGTATCTGGCAATCGATTGTCCAAATTATGTCTCGTTTTGGCGAAAAAGGGGGAAAAGTAGAGGTTTTGGGACCGTTCCTTAACACTCGTGAGCTGATTGGCTAACCCCCAAGTGACGTATGAAAAGTAAGAGGCACAAGATCTGCAGGCTGCAGCATATAGTATTGTATACAGAATGCGGTATTTGACCCCTCTGTTCAACGGACAATTTATGAAAATAGGAAATTAATCAATATAATCTTAGGAGTGAATAATCATTAGCAATATATTTTCTACAAGATCAGAAAACGCTTTTGCCCAAATATACAGCTCTTGTTTTGTTTTTTAGTTTATCTTTTGAACAATGTTCTCATCCATCTGAGCTTGCCGAACGAAAGTTTTGCATTGGTCATAAACGCGTGCACAGCCGTTTTATGCGTCTGTATGTACAATGTCCTACACATCTTTAGTACGGCAGTGACTATGTTCCCCTCGTTTTGTTTATTTCACTTACGGCTTTTTTTTTTACTTCGATTTACATAGTACGTTAGTACTGACTTAGATTTTGGCTGAATTCGAGTAACTTATAAAGAGAGAGGAAAAGTGCCCGCGATTCCGAGTTGGAGGACTTTTCTGAGCCATGCAGATACGAACTCTGATTTATCAGATGATTTATCAGACACCGAAGGCAAAGAAGCTCGAGTGGCAAGGGGAAATTCGACCATATTATATATTTGAACCCCTCGCAGAATACGGTGAAGGGCCGTGGGTGAAGTAACTCCAGGGAGCCCCAACGCATTGGAGCTCCCTGGAGTTACGGGTGAAGTAGGCCGAAAATGCTGTCTCTCGTTCGGTCGTCTTAGCTAACGAACGAGAGACAGAATTTTCGGTCTACGGGTGAAGCTGCTGCAGCTGCTGTCGTTGAAAAACAGTTTGGAAGACTTGACTCCAAGTCTGATCGATGGAATAGCTGATCTTTTAGCTAGCTTATCCTTCTCTTCATGCCAAATTCGGAATACAGGCCAGGATCCTCAAAATCATCTTCGGCAAAGTGATCGCAGATTGTACTTCACTCACTTGGCCGGCCCTTGCCACTCTGCCCGCGTGAGCTTTACATTTGCGACCCACAATTTCCGTAGATTTTCATCTTTAGGAAAATGATGTAGGCTTATACCATCTTTAGGGGTCTTGCTACAGCCCGCAACTATACACCGATTAGGCATTATTGGTGAAACTGTGTCCCAAAATCAAAGTTATTGTGAGGAATTAAACACACGAAAATACGCAATGCAAATGGTCGATGCGGTGAATATCATGCTCGGCACCGGGCTGGGCCTGCCTGGGGCCTCCGGGCGCGCACGGTATAGGTTAGTGTAATATTTTCCCTTACTTTTCATGCGTCACAGATCACGTGATCACGATGTCGCTTCGATGGGTTTTTTTAGGGGCGGGGCTTATGACTGTGTAAATCAGCAAAAATGTACTTTTCAAACGATTATAAATACGACTGAATGCATTAAAAATTGTGTGATGGATATTTTTTGGCTCCTGATGACACCTTCCTACGAAAAATGGACAATTATTTTTTTATTTTAGTGACCCTTTAAGTCTGGTGTCGAAGTCTCTTCCGGTTTCCCCGATGTAAACTTTGCCGCAGTCGCATGGAGTTTTGTATACGCCTGGTTGTTTGTTGGGTGGGTGTTTGTCCTTGTGGGAGTGGAGGCTTGAGGATAGCTTGTTCGAGGATCGGTGTCTGACCATAATGTTGGCGGAGCGAAGGATGCGCTGTAGTCGGTGAGAGGTTTTTCCGAGATAGGGAAGTACAACGGTGACAGGTCGGTTGGTCGAAAGTTGGTCGTTGGTGGTGCTATTGTTGTTGTAGTTGAATATGATGGCGCACTTCAATCTCTCTAGATTATACGCACCAGCCACTTTCGTCAGCGGGACTTCGGCTAAGGAAGGCCCACGTATAACGTCGATCCATTTGGTGATTATTAGTTGCATGAAATCATTAGTGAAAAACAAATTATATATATATATATATATTCCATCACCTTAATTAGTACACGAAAGCCGAAGCGAATTAGCAAAAATTCAATAATCCAGTTTAAGAATTGTGAGATAAATGCAATGCGCGCGATACTAACTGTTTATGGAAAAAAAACCAGACTAACCAAAACGGTTAGTGGCATGTACATAACATAATAATTCCCGAATATAATCAGGGTTAGTCAAAAGTTGCTTAAGGGTTGGGTTATTGAATTTTAACTTTCTGATCATTATGTGTCTCTCTTTTGCGTATTTTGAACAACGTAAAATGAAATTTCGATAGTTTCAAATACTTTACACACTTCGCAAAGACCGGAAGAATGCTGATTGATTTGAAACATATACAAATTTAATCTACACTTACCTACTCTCAGTTGTTGGATCAGGCATTCATCTCTCCGAGACAAGCCTTTTCTGTTGGCCTGCTCGGTAACCTTGTCCTGCAGAGCATATAGAAATCTTCCCTTTTCTGAACTATTCCATTCATTTTGCCAAATATTTTTATAATAAACCAACCGAGAGCATGCAAGTTCGCTTGTAGTGTTAGATAAAACAATGTCTAAATGGTTTTTCAGAGCGCCTTTCTTGGCAGCCCTATCAACTATTTCATTGCCGTTAATATCACAGTGAGATGGAATCCATTAAAAAAAGACAAGAATATCCTTCGACAAAACATTATGAATTTTGTGTAAGATTTCATTGACAATAGCGCATCTAATAAAGTATGAGTCGATCATTTGAAGGGCTGACAATGAGTCGCTAAAAATGACCACTGAACAGGACTTTGCGAAACTGTCTAACCACTCCAGAGCCATTATAATGGCTACGAGTTCCGCTCTCATGATACATACATGTGACAATCTAAAAGATTTAATCACCTGATATTGGGGAACATAAAACGCAGCTCATGTTCTGAGATCTTCAAGTTTAGACCCATCTGTATATACATGCAAATATCCTTTCCATATTATTCCTATTCTGTCCTGAACAATGGATTTCATCTCGGCTGCAAGCCTATCCCTTTTTGGTATTTTGCCTCGAGTATCAAATGACACAAGAGGACGGGATAATCGCCATTCGGGAATTTTCGGTATTAAATTGTCTTGATTTTCTACATTTATTTCGTCTCGACTGGCTCTAAGGCTAAATGGTCCTTTCCTACCATTCCATTCACTTCTATTCATGGTATAATGATCACCAAGAATTTCTTTAGAAGGATGACTGGATGAGCTAAACAACAAATAATATCTAAATGTTTCATTAAATAATTTTCTCCGAAGTTCCAGCGGCAATTCTCCGGTTAACACCTGTAGAGCCTCCAAGGATACATTATGTATAGTCCCTGTAATAATTTTAGTGCTCTATATTGTATAGCGTCTAGCTTTTTCTTCAGAGATATACACGCAGAATCATACATTTCACTGCCATAGTCTAAAACAGATAAAATAAGTCCTTTATATATCATCATCAAAATTTCATACTTATTTCCCCATGTAGTACATGAAACGCACCGTAATAAATTTAATCTTTTCTTACACTTCTCAATAAGTGCGTTAATATGGACCGACCAAGTTAGTTTATAATCCAGCCACATACCAAGAAACTTAAACTGCTCGCAATGAGGCAAAACATGCCCATTTATTTTCAAAGCAATGTCTTTCTTTTGTTTATTGGTAAATACCAAAACTACCGACTTGGTGTGTGAAATCTTTAATTTTCACCTCCAGCACCAAATTTCAATTTCATGGAGGGCTTCCTGTGGTCTCTGGCGAACCAGATCTAAGTTGGAACCAGAAAACCAAATTGCAATATCATCGGCATAACATGATAATTTAACTCCACTTTCGTTAATCTTTAAGTCATTCAACATCAAAGTAAAAAGTACAGGACTTAAAGAGCTCCCTTGTGGGATACCGTTTTCTTACACATAATATTCCGACAAACAATTGTTAACCTTAACATTACAATATCTATTCTTTAAGAATGCTTTAATAAAACACAATAATTTTCCATGAATTTCTAACCTTGACAATTTTTTTAAGAGACCTCCTTTCCATAACGAGTCATATGCCTTTTCCAAGTCTAGAAAAACAGCTACAGTATTTGTTTTTCTCACTCAATGCTGAGTGTATGTCGGTCTCGAGTCTGATTAAATGATCTTTGACATTTCGATATTTACGGAATCCTGATTGAATTGGGTTTAAAAGTTTATTTTTATCTAAATACCAAGTCAGCGGATTTTTAATCATTTTGCCATGACTTTAAAGAGGGAAGATAATAACGAAATTGGTCTGTAAGATGACACATCCGTCGGTTCTTTTCCAGGTTTCAAAATAGGTATCTGGACAACTTCATACCACTGGCTTGGAAAACATGAATTTTCCCAGATTTCATTATATAACTCTAATATGTAAACAAGTGCTATTGGGGGCAAGTTTTTTAACATAATCACATAAATGTCATCCTTACCTGGAGCGGAGTTTCTCATTTCTTTTAAAACGTTCCTCAACTCATTCATATTAAAATCATCATTAATACAGTCATCATCCATAATGTGGGTAAATAGAGCATCATCAATTTCATTATCGTTTACGGAAAATGATCTATCAATAGATTTGAAAAAGGATGCCACGGCGTTTGCTTTATCTTTAGACTCACTTACCATATTACCATCGACGATTAGATTGTGAAAAATGTTTCCCTATGTCTGTAAATCTATTCATTCTAGCACAGTATTGAGACCAATAGTCGAAACGAGCCCTTCTCTGTACCTTCTGTGCAAAGGCTTTCTTTTGTAAGTATTGTTTAACATCATTTATGTCATAATACCTTTTTAATCTGTTTTTAATATGATTCCTCTCCGCAACTGCTTTTTGACACTCCTCGTTCCACCAAGGAGTTATTTTACTTCTTTTCCCCCCTCCTAGTCGAACTCGACGAATGTACCTGTTTGACGCATTCAGAATAACATTAACAATGGCGTTGTATCGACTTTGAATATCTAATTTAAAGTCACTATTATACTCTTGATTTAATAATTCCTCTTTTATTGCATTTCTATACCCTTCCCAATTTACATTTCTAAAACTCCATCTAAATCCGATATCTGTGTATTCATGTATAATCGTATTGCCCGACTGTTTCAATTTAATAACAATCGCATTGTGATCACTGCCAAAGTTGTTAGACCGTACTTCCCACTCCATTTTACACGCTAGTTCCTTGGAAACTATAGATAAATCTAACATTGAATATGTTCCAAAATGAGGGTCTAACCTCGTTGGAGAACCGTCATTTAGCAATGCTAGATCCTGATCTTCCATAAAAGTCTCTACGGTTCTGCCGTTTGCATCTAATTTACTGCTCCCCCAGAGTGGGTTGTGGCTATTAAAGTCGCCCATGCAGAATTACAATCCTCACTGGCACATTTCTAACCATCTCATTTAATTCTTCCACTTCAATCTTTTTACATGGATTATAATAATTAAAAATTGAAATGATCCCTTTCTTTGAAAAAATATCAACTCTTTGGTATTCGATATTCCCTTTAACGTTCATAACCTGGAAAGTAATATCCTTTTTTAAATATATAACTAGACCACCTCTTCTACCATCCGGTCTATTTCTACAGACACAAATGTAATTCGGAATAAAAGACACATTATAATCATTAAACCATGTTTCCTGAATGCACATAATATCTGGGTTAGAACCCAATAAATTATTATAAAAATAATATTGACGTTAAAAAGTCCGCACCGTGTGAAATCATACCTTGTGCATTCCATTGTATTATAGTTATATCTGAAACGGGCTGTGTCATTTAAGGCGGATTTTTACCATTTTTTTTTGCCTTTAAAAAATCTTTACCAGCTTTGACAGCAGCTTCCACAAATTGATCATCGTTCTCAGAAAGAAGTAACTTATGTATCGCAACCAGAATGAACATAATCAAATCTGATGATGTCACATTACTGGGAAAGCCAGTTTGATTATTATTTGAAGAACCCTGCTCAGACTCCCCGTCACTTTCCCGCCTTTTCTCTTGTCTACTCGAGCCGCGGGTGGAATATGGGATTGAGGGCTTGTTTCATGTCCAGGACTCTGTAAATTTAAGTTGGAATCTAATTTGTTCCGTTACTTTGAGGGTTCTCTTTGGAGTTACTCGTGGTGACTGTGTTATTAGTCGTCTAAACCAGCCAACTGTGTTAACTGTGTGGGAAAAGTGGCACTTGCGTGTGCACCGATAAAAATATGCCATTGTTGTAAACAGGGTGCGTGGATTTGAAGTGCCATTTTCCCTTTTTTTGTCTAGGTCTACGTGGAAAGACAAACAGGTACAAATAAATCAAAGAACAGGAATATTCTCTTTTCGTTATGTTTTTTATAAAAATAGATAATTGAAATGACGAATAATTGCACAATAATAAATATCGATATACCAAGTATCTAGCAGAATGATTAGCAGAGGAGTATTATCGTGCTAAAATGTTAATGAACAAGCTAGAGACTAGGCAATCGAATAAATGCAATGCAGTTACAAGACAAGATAAAAGTACATGCTTACAATGACGAACGAATAAATGAAGCACGTAATGAATTACAAATGAAGTGTCCTATGTGTCCGTGAGTCTGTGATAAGGTGAACGATAAAACGTGCAGGAAAAAGTCCAGCTATCGCGACCAAAAGACTAGTGTAGACGAACGAGGGCAGCGAGAGATGAAGGAGAAAGGGCGCTCGACGAGAAGTCAGTTCATGGAGACGATTAGCTCAGACGCGATGACGATCTCGGAGTCTTTGCGGGATGCGACGCTCTGCCATGTCGGGGCTGAAGAGCCTGGCGGAGGTAAAGAGATGGTATGACTAAATGAAGACGAAGTCGACGATACACGGGACGGTGAGTCGCCCGAAGAAAGTCGTTTGGAAACGGCCTTTAAAGGAAGTGCTGACGGTCTCAGTGTTCGTGGCGTTGGCGGCTGAATGATCCATGAGAGACATTGCGAGTTGAAGGCAGCAGTGGGTCGTGCCGGTTGATACAATACATAATCTCTGGAGATGAGGCGGGAAGACGCCGAACAAGCTGAGGTATGACAAAGTGTTTATCTGTGCTGGGCTAGTGCTTTGAAGCTTCAGTGCCGAAATCTTCGATGAGGAAGATGGACTGCGGCCGGCGATGAAACATCTCAGCTAGCGTTGATGCAAGGCACGAAGATAGGTGTGTGTAAGACTCGAGCAAGCAGAGTTGCGAGTTGTTGATTCTAGCGTAGTTGTAATGCGAGTAACGAGAAAAGTGTAAAACTGTCCAAATGGAAATTCGCGGCGGAGTTACGCGATACATGATTGGACCACAAAATAGCGTATTCAAATATAAGACGCTACAGGTCATGACATGAACTGAACATGATTAACAATAACAATGAACAACATCGTGAATTAACATAAGACGCAGGACGATCACGCGATGTTCATGTGATATAATCAAAAGAGTTTAGAAAACCGGTCTAGACCAGAATTGAAGCTAGACGGTCAATGAACTTTCTGTTGATACAAATTAAATAACAATTTTGCCAAAAGTTCAATGAGTGACAGATTGAGGTCACTACAACTGTAACAGGGTTATAATTTGTTTCTCATTCTCACATGTCATAATCAACATATTTTTTTCTTTAACCAACGAGGTCATGAATTTCTCTGTAAACCCGCACTTGGTTAGCACTGCATACATTTTTTTCCAGACCAACAATGACCACCTTCCTACTTGAATGCGTTGGAGTTGAGAATTTAGGAATCTTGTTGTTCTTCGTATTTAACATACCATCGCTATTGCTTCTTCCCCTTGCCCTTTTCTTGGATCTGAAAGAATTTCTGTTCATTACCGTTTTCCATGAACAATTTGAATCGTCATCACTCTCCTCACGGAGAGTGTGACCATCGGAAGATAATACCTCCGGTGTATCCCGAAATTTTGCTGCGTTATTGTAATCCTCTTCTCCTGAGGACAAAGAACTAGACTACGCCATTTCTCATGCGCATGTTAATGAATTAATAAACCTCTTACCTGTTATTGTAATGTTATTAATACGTGGAGAAAAGTATGAAAATGAGTGACAATATCACCATGGGAACGCCTGTAGGTAACCCCAGCCTCAGCCTCCACTAACTAGGCGACTGGAACGATGTCGGATTTCGCCAGAGTATAAGAAGTAGACTGGACAGAAGCCAAAGATGGGTGTAGGCCGAAGGGCTGGTGGCGGTTACTTGTTGGCACCGTTGCCGCTGGGTGTAGTGGAGGAGCAGATTTAATTTTCCCGCCAAAATGTCTATGGATAAATAACGCAGCTACGGAGCTCATGAAAAAAGTCGCCCGCTCTTGTACTTGTTCTCTGTCAATTCACCGATTGGTTCCATCGGTGTGGTGGTGGATTGGTCGTTGGTGGCGCTGTTAGGATTGGTGGTGGTTTGGTCGTTGGAGCACTTGGGACGATTGGTGTTAATCTTCTTTCTGGGGTATTGGTTGATGGAAGTAAGGGCGTTGGTCACGTGTCTGAGTTCCTGTTGTAGATGGTCCTGGTCACTGAGTTGGTAGGCTTGTTTGATGAGGGTGTTGGGTACTGATTGAAGGATGGAGGGATGGTGATGAGATCTACAGTTGCGGTTTGCGGTACACTTGGTGGAATGGGAGGCCTGATTGTGTCTTCTTGATGAGGACGTCTAGGAAAGGGATTGAGTCGTCTTGCTGAGTTTCCATGGTGAACTTCATGTCAGGGTGTTGGTTGTTGATGTGATCCAGGAATTGGTGGAGGTCGGGTGTGCTGTGTGGCCAGATGACAAAGGTGTCATCGACATATCTAAGCCAGAGAGAAGGGCATTTGTCGGCAGTCTTGAGAGCTTGGTGTTCGAGGTGTTCCATAAAGATGTTGGCGATGATGGGTGAGAGACTTGATCCCATGGCTGTTCCCTTAAGTTGGCCGTAGTAGTTGGTGCGCCATCTAAATGAGTTGGAGTTCAGGCAGGTGAGGAGGAGGTCGTGAATTTGGTCCGGAGTGAGATTGGTTCTGGTATTGAGATCTGGGTCGGAGATGAGTCGTTGTTTAATGATGTCACATGCTTCGTGGATGGGGACGCTGGTAAAGATAGAGACTACATCAAAGCTGACTAGGCGTACCAACCAACCAACGTCGAGACGCCCCATCTCTCCTACTCTTCATCGCCGAGACTTCTCACCGGATCTACTCTCCACCGCCGAGACTCGTCACCTCACCTACTCTTCTCTTCCAGCCACCTTTCTCATCTGGTTTACAGTCCTTCTAAGGACTTCACTCTCATGAAAGATAATGTCTTATACCTCGTTTCTCTCTCGACTATCAATTTCTCTTTTTTTTTCTCCCCTTCTCTCATCATTCTCTACCCTCATTTCAATACCCCAACAGTCCTTACCAGGTCTAACACATGGTAAACCGAAAATCTTCTCCACGTTAGCTATTCCACCATGCAAACTTTATGCCAATCATCCATTTTCCCTATCTTATTTCAGGCAGTTACGAAGTTGTCATTCTCCCACCTTAAAATGCAATAACATGTATTTCAATAATAAGCAACTGTGTTCTTTTTGTCCTTTTCTCTCTATAATCTCCAGGGAAAATTATAATAGACATATTTAAATGTTAGATTCAAAATCCTCCATTAAATTTGAATTATCGAGTTCGGATTTTCATTAACATTAACAGATTCTTTTAAATTTATTAAGAGTAAAAAAACAATATATTGAAATTATCTGACTTCGGGATGAATGAATTATTTGAAATTACACACGTTTGCACTTTTATTTCATGTTTAGGTGAACCCTCAGTACAACGTGATGTGGGTTTTGAGGATGAAGATATTGAACTTACTGGAGAACGAGAACAAAAAACATTGCCAAAGGAAAAGCGACCTAGACGGGTCTGTACATCAGTGTAATAGTAGAAGTAGTCATAATGGTAGTAGTAATAGTAGTTAGTAGTACTACAGTTAGTCAGAAAGAATGTTACTATTTTTCAATTGAGTATTGTTTTAAAAATGTGGAATTAACAGAGTATTTATTTAGCGTGTATGGATTAAGTATATATTCCCTTGTTGTTTGGTAACATTTTTATCAAAGTTGCTGTTACTGTTCAGTGCACAACAGCCATTGTTTGAAAGAGGGTAAAAACTCATACGCAGTGCCCTCAGGGAGAACAGTATTAAGTACTGATGGGGCTACCCTGGGTAAACAAGACATATTATTATTATTATTATTATTTGCGCCAAGTCGTATGATTACCTGCTAAAAGAGAGACAACAACACTCAAGCAAACAATCAGGTAAAGTTTATACATTACGTTTAATTAAGAGAAATAAATATGAGAATCAATAAATAAATCAACAAATAAATAAATCCAGAAATCATAACATTCATTGATCCTCACTGAAAAGTCCCTTTTCATAGTCATTTTGGGAAACTTGGACATAGCTTTCAGTCCGTTTCTCTCGATGCATTTCTGAGCGCGATGGAGCATCACTGCCATGGTCCTACGAATTATCTGCCTGTCTTCTCGCAGGCTTTCTCGCTCATTGTGCAGTGGAATCCAAATCAGGCAAAGCATAGAGTACCGAAGTGTGACGTCATACCGGCAAAGTTGTCAAGGTTGCTGGTTCTAAACAATTGTGTGCTAAACAATGACGTGGTGATCACACCAGCGCCAAACACTGAAATTGCCCGCTCCAGCCCGTTGCTCGAATGACTTCGCAGTGAACCTCATGGGCGGGCTCGGTTGTTTGGATCCAGTATCCTGGACGACGAGCGAATATGACGTCAGCACTTCGGTACTCTATTGTTAATTGATCTTGGCGCAAATGGGTTTTCACCCAGACAAATTAATTGATTCCTTTCCAGTAAATTCATTACTGATTCCCCACAAATGTGGTATCAAATGAAACTGGAAGAGTTATTCTAATTGTGGTGCAAGTAGATGTATTATGATATTTCTTATTTGTAATGTAAGCATTTTTCAAAAGTGTAACATTTTTTCTGACTCGCACTGTAGTAGTAGTAGTAGCCATGGGCGCAAATCCAGGGGATAGGAGGACATGACCCCCTTTCCCCCTCCCCCACAAATTTAGGAATAGGGGATCTTTTTTTTTTCTTTAAATTTTTTGTTGCTTGTCAGAGTTTTGGAGGAAAACTAGACCCCCAAAATGTGATAACTTTTTTTTGGGGGGGGGGAGGGGGGGGGTCACAAAATTTCGAACAGGTACAAAGGTTAAGTCATGTGGTAACCGCCCCCCCCCCCCCCCCCCGTATAGCAGTAGCACTACTACTACTACTACTATTACTACTACTAATGATAATAAATACAGCATTTTTAATGCACAATCGATATAGTACACTATTCTGGGGCACAGATGGATATCAATAGGAATGACTTACATATAAAAATTAGTGAAGTCAATTCTATTCAAAGCACATGAAAATGAGGAGTGCAGATACTTTAAGGTAATTCTGTGAAAACATTGATATCCTAAAAGTTCTTTAACTTCTAATTGTATTTATCATGTTTATGAGGGTATTGGGTAAATTACTTTTAAAAAAAAATCATCTATAATTATATTATGCCGATTCGATTGTAGATAACAATTCATCGACAGGTATTTCTGTATTTCTCTATCGAACCTTGTTGGTTACATTGCATTTTTCTTGCCTTGATCGTCGTAATAATATACTTGCTTCCATTGAAAGCAATAAATTGCGTGTTCTCGTTTTACTAAATATATAGTAGGCTTAGCGTTCACTTCTAACCGATATTTCGGATCATGCAGTCGATGATTTGTATTTTTCTTCAGAAACCCACAAGGAGAGGAAAATCACCAGGTCGCCGAAAGTCAATTTCCAAACTTTTCAGACCAAGAAAGATGATGTCTCTTCTAGAGCTGTAAGCATATGCCTTTTTTTTAATATTTCTATTATTTCTAATTTTTCATTCATGCATCAGACCTAATGGCTTTTAAATGATAACCTCAGTCACACCGTCAAACTGACTCCATGCCGACTCCAAACCGACCGATTCTTGTCCATATGATTTCATGTTCGGTCTGGTGTCCGTCTGGTGTCAGTCTCGTTGGTGTGATGGGGTATAAACTTATTCTACTTATATTTCGCTTAGTCCCATTTTGATGAAAAAAATATCTGTGACATTACACAAATCTATGAGTTATCTGTATAGATTTTGTAATCGAAATATTTCATAACTCTGGTTTCGGCAATGGATGAAAGTTGGTTTTCTCACAAAAGGAGAGAACGATAGGAATATAGACAGAGCAAGAACGAGAAGATAAGGAGAGAGAGGGAGATTAAATATTTTTTTAAAAATAAAATTGATCGTTAATGCCTCAAAAGTTATACCTCGTATCAGACCGAGGTTTTCCCGTTGTAAAGTTGAAGAATGTCAAATTTATTTGGCGTATAAGTTTTGTCACATCTCTACGAATACTTTTAGTTTAATTAGATTGTCTTGAATTATATTTCGAAAAAATTGCTCTGAATATTTCATTAGATGTTCACCTTTTAAATATCAATTTCTACACAATATGTGTGCATCAGCAATTAATTCAGAGCACAATTGTCATTGTGCATTGCAGCTGAAATTCCAGAGGACCTATTTTAACCTAGAGTCATGAATCATTAATGACACCGGATAGAAAAAGTGAAGCAGAAATGACAGGTACGATGCACAATAGTATTGCTGTGTTCTGAATTAATTACAGATACACATAGATTTAATGTCCTTGATTTTTTTTCAAAACGTGAAATTTTAATTAAAATATCCACAGCATTATTTTGGAAATATAATTCAAGATAATTTCATAAAATTACCCTGAATGAATTTGACATCCTTCAACGTTACAATGTGAAAACCTTAGTGTGAAACGAGTTTCAACTTTTGAGCTATTAACAATCAAAGGTATCAAATCTTTTATTAAACCTGGTGCATTGCCATTATAGGTATCGCCCTATCCCTTCACATAAAAGGAATAACAATAGAAATAAAATAATATCATTAAAGTTAGTCGGCAAAGAGTACCAAAACGTGTTTTTTTTGGGGTTTTTTTGGTCATTTTTTTATGGGGGCTAGTTTCTTTACGAGTGAGCTTCATTTTGAAAACTGACTAATTTTCCCACAAACCACGGCATGCTAAGACCACTGAACTCATCACGAAATGCCTTTTTGTTTTACTTCTAATTTTTTTTTGGGTAAATTTCCTTATCAAATTTTATCATCAACCTGCAGGTCACCAATCATCGAAGATATCAGCTACCGAACTGACGAGATAGAGTTGACAAGTTAATGTCTTCATTTACATATTTCAGTTTATGTTTATTACACAGTAATGAAGAGTTATGCCTATTTTCAACAACATCATCCTGCAAAACGTAACTTAAAAGGTTCCCAGGTTTATAGAATATTTCGTTGGAGTTTAATATCAGTGTAAAAAAAAGCCTAGTTTTGGGGGAACTTTATGTAAAGAATAGTCTTGACCTAGGTTTTTATGTTAAGAATAGGATTGTGTGTTAAGATAAACATCGTTGAAGCCTTTTCTTTCATCAATACATATACTTTATTTCCTTTTAGATTATAAATTCTCGTATTTTCCACATAACTAGAAACAGTGTTTTCCTTTTTAAACTAATTTGATCACTGAATTAAACATAAATTAAACATAAAAAAGTTTATCAACACTTTCCAAATTTGTTATACCTTTATGCATTACCTAGAAATGGCCTTACTAGAGGCATACTACAGTCTGGATTTAGAAACCAATCCCGTTGAAGATATCTATCGCGAACTGACGGTATACAGGGTTTCTTCTTCAAATGAGAGTGATGCACTAGTGACATCCTTGCCATCTATATATAAACCCATTAGTGATCTGGAAAAGAGCCACAACGAGCCTCAAGAACTCCACGAAGAGTCTACTGAGATTCCAAAGGTCATTCGACTTGAAGAACACCATATCGAAGTTAGCTTCCCACCAAATGCATGTCCCGACAGTCAGAATATCATCGTACAAGCCATCACAGAGGTTCCTCCTGAAATCGTTCTGGAGGAAGACGAGGCAATCATCTCAGTAGGCCTCAGGTTTTCGCCGTCTGGTCTTAGGTTCAGCACTCCAGTCAAGGTCACTTTACCGCATTGTGCTATTTTCTCAAAAGCAGCAAAAGCAAAGATCATCCTTTACGCATGGGGCAACAGTAAGAACTTTTACGCATTTCCCTTTCAGTCTTTTTCTGAAGATAAACTTAGCTCAAAATAATTGAATATAAACTAAGGATAGTCAAAATTTCTTTTGTGAATGTAAAATCTTGTTTGTCGACTTAAATGCTCAGAAAGAAACATAAGTATACTGATTGGGTCTAATAATTGAATGACTTTCATATTTGTGACATTCGATAATCAGTTCCTCTTAAGAACATAGTTCTTTTTTAATGAAAGCTATTCTTTGAACATTTTTTTTTATTAACTACAGGTTTAGAAAAGTTCTCATCAGTTTCCTCTTCGACCAAAGAGATGCCGCGATGCATCGTAAGACAACGAGACCTTGACGTCTACATAGATCACTTCTCTGATTGGTGGATCATTGCTCGTCTGAAATCATGGAGTGACAACATACTCCGAACAAACTTCATTGGAAAGCGTCTGATCTGTACACCGTACAGACCAATATCAAGACCAAGAAATACTGAGAGATGCATTTTCCTCTGTCTTAGAGATGACTTAAACGGAAGACCAGAGGTATATAAAATCTTGTTCGAATATAGGGTTTCCCGCCCACATTCGTCAAAATTGCATCCGATATAACATGCGATCATTCAATTTCGAGCGAATTTGAATGATCACCGATATCAACATTCAAAAAGCTAACTAGTTCATTCAATTTAATTTCATTAGCATGCGATTTCATAATTTTCTTACCTAAACCTGTAAAAAGCGCGTTCAAATTAAGAATGGACGTAAAATGCATTCAAATTCGCACCAGCACCGCCCTGATGAACGTTAAAGGAGAATTAACCTCAAACAATAAAGACCATAGGCCCGTATTCTGAACTCCGGTTTAGCTTAAACTCGAGTCTAAGTGTAGTTTAAATCTGCCCTTTAGACCGGAGTTTAAGAAAATTACATTCTGAACTCTGGTTTAACTTAAACTCCAGTCTAAGCGTGGTTTAACTTTGTACAGAAAGTTAGACTGCAGCTAGGGGTAGTTTAAGCCCGGTTTAACTTGTCTTCACGCACGGCCACCGCAGGATAATGTTTGCAACTAAGGCGAAGAGTGATATTAACAAAGGATTTAAAGTCTGCTGACACCACCTCAGAGAAAGGTAAACTTACCTCCGTAAAGAGGAAAATCTTCTTTTTCTTTTTCTTTTTACCTGGATCTCGGATCGAAGTTGGATCTAACGTTAACGGCAATATTCATGGCAAGCGCTGTCATTATCGCAGAACCGACTTTGCAACAATCTTTCGCGCTCGCGCGCGAGCAAGCATAGCTCTTTACACCCTGACCCGAGCCGGGCCGGCCGGCCCAGTCGACGCGACCTATACCCTCTCATCCCATCACACGCAGTAGGTCAGAGCTGTTGTTGGGAAGTTGGGTTCCGAAGTTACACAGCTACAGAAAAAACATTCAACGAAACTACAAAACAAGTAGAACATTAAAAGCCCAGCTCCAGAGATTATTGCAATTCCGACTGCAATTTGACCCTCAGATTTAACGTTAAAACTCGACTCTCCTCCACCTCTAAGTAACGTTACTTATAGCCAATATCTAACATCAACCTTCGTTAGTAAAATAGGGTCTAACTTTTAGAATATATATACAACTATACAGTACTAGCTATTAGTCTTAGACTAACAAACGTAGTTTATTCTTTAAAACTTATACTATGTCTAATGTTGGAATATCTATTTAGAGTCGAGATGGTCTTGGAAAACTAGAGAAACATGAATAACAAAGTTAGGATTACCAATTCCATTGTCATGGCATTATTTTTGTAGGCCAGCTAGTATTATTGTAGCAGCTAATGTCATGTTCTAAAGTAACATAGTGCTTCTTTATTATTTATATAGGATAGGCCTATAGATCTATGATTCAAAGATAGCTATAGTCTTGTTTACTTGCATTCAAAGTCAAACTATTTTATTTCCGAAAATGTGCTTCAAAATCCCGGTAAATGTGAAAAGTGAATTTTTCAATGAAACGAAACGAACAAGTTTGTTTTTGGTCTAAGAGTACTGTATAGATAGGGTATAGGCCTAGCTCTAACTGTTATAATTTACCTCTGGATGTAGATACGGTATATCATATTTTTTGTTTGTTTTGTTTTTGTTTTCAAAATGCCCCCCTGTGCCTCATAACATAATAGATCTAGAGTTAAATATCTAATCTCTCAGGCTAGTATAAAGAGGTCTATAGCCAGGGGGGGGGGGGGGGGGGGGGGGGGGGGGGGGGGGTTGCTTCATAATGGTAAAGTTACGAATGACTTTACGAACGACTGGAACATGTTCTTGGGTGCTATACTAATCAGATTCTCGATCATTTAGCACAAGAACTGATCACCAGTCGTGCGTAACTTACGAACAGCTTTGTGAAACACCCCCCAGGTCCTTTCCTTTTGCTTTGAATCTAGTCAAATTTGCAAAGTGACGGTGTTGCGTTTGCCTCACCAATCAGGGGCAGTTGGGGATCACGAGGTCCGGACAACCCCCCCCCCCCCCCCCCCCCCACACACACATTTTTTATTTTCTTAATTTGCTTTAAATGTCAGACGTAACTAAGTCATCAAACTCCCCCCCCCCCCCCCATCAACGCCCCAAATCTGATGCTTTTTGTGTTTTGTTGTGTGTCAATTGCTTGAGCCCCTTTTTCGAAATACAAAATCCTTGATCCGCTCCCACATGATATGGACATTGCAGGCCTAACTGTTAGATAATGTAGCTATAACTTTTAGATCTAGAGTCTGCCATGATTGTTTTTGCGCCAGCCCTCAAAAAGTCTCTCAGTGGGGCAGAGGTTATCAGATGTTTTCCTCCATAATTATCCGACAAGCCGAAAAAGGGGGTTTATCGCCGGTTTGCCCCTAGCAGTATTTGCCCCCAAACCTATACGCTAGTGATCCAGCCATTTTGAAATGGAATCTAAGAAGGAGCTGAATAAAGAGGGGTTTAGTGCCTGCGTTCAGAAGGCCTATCTTCCCTAGGACTACACCTGTAGGTATCCCTCTAAGCAATACAGTAGGATAAACTGACCAACCTAACCTTAAATAGTCGTTCATTTAAGATCCAGAAAACTCCAGTAGGCCAATCATGACAAATGAATTGCCAAATGGTATGCCTTTAATTTGTGTATAAAGTATTTCATGACATTTCTTGATTAAACATCTTAAAAATGAATGGAATAGGCAAAGTTCAGCCTTCTTGAAGATAAATTGAGCTCTACTGAGCATGTACAGTAGCAGCAGACTACGGCTCCATGGCAACTAAACCACAGTTTAACTTAGACTGGACTTAAACTCGAGTTTAACTAAACTGGACTTTCAGAAACAGAAATGGAGTTAAACCCGACATGCAGTCTAAGTCGAGTTTAGTTAGACTCTGGTTTAACTTAGACTGGAGTTTAAGTTAAACCGGAGTTCAGAATACGGGCCTATAGTGTTCAAAGGTTTTATTTATTCCTACTTGTTAGACTATATGGCTTCGCGTAAAAATATACGAGATCGATACGAATCAAGATTTCCTGAGCAAAATTAATCATCTGCTAGCAATATGTATCGTCTGCTAGCAATACATGGGGGCTGCCATTTTTTTATGTGTACAAGAAGATTTTCTTAATCCAAATGCCCAGTTGCCTTTTTCAAAATTAAAAACCCATTTGAGATAAAAAATATAGAATAGATACGTCAATTTATTTTTAAACTGAAGATTTCCTTATATATTTCTGTTGAAAATCGATATTCGCTTAATAGAAATCTATTTTCTCGATACTGGACGTATGGGACGGAGCAAATTAATTCAAATTTTATGGATGCTTCTTCCCTGAGCATCTATAGCCGCAAACTATGCATTCACCTGTTTTTGGATAATGGGACTTGAAAAGTCAGAATGCATGCTACATATATTATGTTCTGCTCTGTTTGACAAACCCAAGAAAATAGATTTTTGTTAAGCAAAACCAGACAATTTAAAAGTATCATTATAAAGATTTAATTTTAATAATACATGTAAACACCCACTTTATATTTTTTCGTCACATATGGGATTTCAGGTATTGAAGAAAATCAATTTAGGTCTTGGATTCAAAATATCTTCCTGACTGGAACATTTCTCAATGGTTCATGTACAACTCCAAATCAGCAAGAAAATGGCAGCCCCCATGTAAATGAGTAGGAGACGATACCGGGTGTTGGAATATCTTTATTTATACCCTTTTCTGATATCTTATTGGAAAATGATTTAGGCCAATAAGTAGGAATATTACACCTTTCAATATAATTAAACTTCTAATCAGGGGTTAATTCTCCTTTAAGGAATTCAAATTCACGAATAGGCAAACATTTATAGCATTTGGGCAGTGTTTTCGTTACTGCCTATGTTCTTTTTAATCTGCATCTGTTTGAATAAATTATGCAAACTTCATGTACTTTGAAATGGAACCTTTGCCAATATATTGAACTTTCTCATTCCTCTGACAAACCGTCATCGAAGCAACAGCTCGTATAACTCCACTTTCATACACATACACTTCAGTTATACACGACTATGGCGGCGGCTCGAGGAGAGTACATGAATATCTCGAATACGGACAAAGCTTGGTTGGCTGAGGCATTTGACAACATGCAAGAGTACCTAGAACTGGCCGACACTCTATAATAAACATGAAATATGATTAAAATAAACTTTCATATGGAAAGTTTGAAAATGAGAAGGAAATTATATAATCAATACTGAAAAAGGGTGCATATGACGTGAAAAATTGAGGTAAGAATTACATAGAACTACAGAACTTGTTAATGTAAATTGAATTCGAACGTTAAAAGTGCGAAGGTGTGTGCATATAAATGAAATTGAAATTGGTATTTGGGAAGAAATTCAATTTACAAAAACTAACACCTCTACTTTTTATATATAAATACACACTTATAATACATATAAACATTCGATAAATTGATCAGTTAGAATCCTTTGCGGAAATGAACAGGTACGAAGGGGCCCCGAAACGGGGTTATACATGCCAGTGGCGGATCCGGGGGGGGGGCACAGCCGGCCCGTGCCCCCCCCCCCCCCCCTTGGAAGAGAAGTATGAATTTTGACCATAGACGATCCGCCATTTTCTCGATTGTGCCCCCCCCCCCCCCCCCTTTAGACTGAGGACCTTTTTTTTCTTTTTTTTTTTTTGCTTGTCAGGGAATTATGGAGGGAAACTGGGCCCCATAACCCCTTACAGAGCGATTTTTGAAGGTTTGGCGAATTTCTTTTTTGTCCCTAAATATAAAATTAAATGTTCATTTTAGGCAATTGAATGTTGTTGGGCATTCAAATGAAACTGAGCGACTGCTCATCAATTTGGCTGCTGTTGTGATGAATTTGACCGGAAAACCTATATTTGATGTAAGAACAAGAATCCCCTTTCTGCTTTGTCCTCGTTTTCTGATGCTTATTTCATTAGAGTATGTCAAAGTGAGTGTTTATTCTTTTCCATCAAGGAACCTATGAAGGACTATGAAGTTGCCCTTTCAGGCGAGCAGTACCTTGTTAGATGGGGCTGTGGAGATCTCAACATCTCGTTTCTTGTTGATAAAGGGAACGTATCAAACAAGGTTCGTTTTCTACAAATAATGGAACGATATCTGAACTTGTCTTACATTAGATCCAAATTAAAGGGTTAGAACTGAAATGGGACTGTTATTTATTATTGAGTTGACATTTCTTTAATCAATTTCAAATAATTAATTTTAAAGCTACAATGAAGGAACTTTAGAGCATTATCACGTTTGAGATCGTGAAAGCAGGCCCTTGGGAGCCGGGGATGCTACAGCACCCCCTAGACGGTTGCTAGGTGTGCTGCAGCACCCCTAACTCCAGGGAGCTCCAACGCAGCGTTGGAGCTCCCTGGAGTTACAGCACCCCCAAATCTCTATGGGGGCACTTGCCCCAGGCGGTACTTAAAACAGGGGCGCAAAAACGCAAAAAAGAGAATGAAAACAAAAAATTATGGTGCAGAATTATTCGCCCCCAATCTGCAGTTTAAAGTGGATTAGCAATGGAGGTACAAAATGTGATCATTTTCTAAAGCTCGGTCTCTTTGCTCCCTCGCATCTATTGCTTCAGGATCTATTTTCGTACTCCAATATTGGCTATATAAACAACATTTTAAAAACGTTCAAAATTGAAGGGAAAAAATGTTATTCTCATTGCTTTCCCCTATTATTATCAGTCTCTTTTTTGTTTAATTGTGCCACCCCTCCCCATATAAAATAAGTGTATAAGATACATGTAGTATTTTCAAAGTTTCACTATTTGAAAGAAATTTAACAATATCTTTTATATAGCTACATTCTTCGACTATATTTCTCCTCAATTTTTGTTAATTGCGTCCCATTGTGGAAGAAGTTATGCAAGACCATTAACTCTTTCAGTGCCGATGTCACATAATAATTATGTGACAGATTTGTCATTTTTATTCACCAATTGCTCGACCACAGAAAAAGTACATGGTGGTCAATATATGTATCCAACATTCTAAATATATGTTTATAATTATATGCTACCATTGAAATTTTCAGAGAAAATTACAGATTTTTAAAAAGATATTAATAGTGAACAGATGAAAAACCCCAAAATTATGGACACAAAAGAAACTCAAATGTAATGTTCAATAATTCTTACGCATAAAGTTGATAAAGTAAT